>PVIC010026560.1:0-24421 GCA_004025085.1 Thryonomys swinderianus
AACAAAGCTAAAAATGGAGTTGAGACTCCAGGAAGTTGAACATCTCAGGAATATGGAACATCTGATAAAGAAAACTGCAGGTAGCAGGCAGAGCCAGTCCAAGAGAGGGCAGGAGGGCCTCAACGATCAAAATCATATAGACAGGACTGGTGGAGATCTTTTGAGCTCATATTTTACCATAACCTGGTTCAGGTGCTATATTCGGAGAAAAAAGGTTCAATATTTTGAACCTTCCTACCACGCTGTTTCTTTCTTCGGAGCCAACCAACAATGGACTGCACTGTGAGCCAAAAGGAACTTTTCCTTCTTAAGTTGTGGATGCTGACTGTTTCATTCCACTAGTGGGAAAGCTGACTAATATCATTGCCCTAGGTCAGGTGACAGCCGGGTAATGCCTGATATGAGAATGACCCTAGCCAACATCGAAAGCAGCCGCTGAGTAATTCACAGTTGACCACATTTTAATTACATTACTCTTTAGACATTTATTATCAGGAACTTTCTATGGAAAGGGATAAACCTTCCATGATGAGTTGCGTACCCTAATGTACCAATTCCACAGAGTTAATTCTTTATTTATTGGTCACTTTTCAGAAGAGTAAATCAGACTCTAAAAGTCCTCCGATTATGGTTAACATTTTTGAGAACCATAATTAACTCAAACTTTTCAAATCTCATCCTTTTGGAGTGATTATACAGGCAATTTCAAAAGGAAAAAAATAAAAACAGTGTTTTACTTCGTTTATATCACTATCTTTATTTCAATCCAGCCAGTCTTACATATAAAAATCCACAGTTCTACTATTTCTATGTATGACCATATTTTTTTCAGTTCTAAAAGTATATCTGTTTTATTTATAATGAAAGTCAATCTTCTGTCAGTCAGCCTTCTGGATATTTACTGCAAGTAGAAATGTCTTTTCTTGAGTACTTAAAAATATCTATGAATTTTTCATTTAATTTATTTTTTTATTTTTTAAGTTCTGTGCAGTTCAAATATTAATACCATGACATATACAAAGAAAAGTATTTTCTTAAACTAATTAGACTTTAAGAGAAACTCAAAGTATAATTTAAAAAATAAAACAGATAGTAGGAAACAGGAAAATAGATCTTTTACAAATGGGAACAAGATCTAGAAACAGAAGGAAATGAAAGGAGTGAGGAGGAAGTGGTATAAAAAGTGTGAAGACGTGTAGATAAGTATATGTGTCTATCCCTAAGACGAATCCAAATATCATGTACCAAAATTATGTATCAATGAAAATAATTTAAAAATAAAGAGTAAGTTGTAGGAGAGGGTCTGAAATGATTATGTATATAGATATGTTTATATGTGATTTTAGTGACTAGACCTGCTTGATTGCTAGACTGTTTTTTTTTAACCTGTGGAATATATGAACCTGAAGCTAAACAACTTTTAAATTTCCTGAATGCAATCCTTTCCAATGTGATAAAATTTAATTTATTACTACTAGAAAGCTCCTGGCAAAACAGAGGCAATAAAGCCCTTTGCCTACTACCTTTTCATCAGGAATGATATATATTAAATAAAAACTGGGTCTTTAAAATACAACTCTTTTCCTTTCCCTACCTCACTTCTACCACCTGAATACTATACCGGGGCATTCTCTGAATTGTTTAACTTCATTTTCAATTCTTCACATTCCTCATTTCACAGGAACAGATTGGTAACAAATTGATCCATGTTTAAGTCATCGAACAACATGTTATCCTAACTGAATAAATGATCATGATCTGAAAATTACGTTGCTTGCTGTATGACAAGGTATAGAGTATTTAACTCTGTACTAAACATTCACTGAAACTGAGTAATTAAATTTTGCTTTATAGTGTTATAAAGAGACATTGACACATGGAAAACATATTGACTTTAGTGCAGAAAGGCTGAAAATACTGAAGAGCCCACAGTGTAAAATAAGAATCCCTTGTCTTCATATCATGCTCAGATTCCTAGTCTCATGCTGTGATAAGAGTAATATTTGTTTAACATAGAATCATTTTCTGATGATTTCTCTTAATAAATTTCTAAAACAAGGTAAGAAAAAGAGGAATTGTTCATAGATCTCCATGTATCCCTTTCTTTCAAAATAAAATAAATAAAATTTTTGCACAGGAAATGAAATAACTGGTATATGACACAATTTAATTTTCATTTTTTACCGTTCCCCTACCCACAAGGGAAATGTGGTGGGGGGGTGAGTAATGAGGGGTAAAGAAGAACTGTGACCATAAAGAAGGGAACAACACTTACCTGCAAGCTTTTGAACAAGGGTTCTTGAACTCATCAGGACCCTAAATATCCTTCATTTTCTCTTTAGGGTCAGACAGTAAGAAAGATTTTTTAAATCCCACACTGTAAAGGATTTCTGGGTTGATGATTCTTCTGGCTCATGATTTATGACATATTTTCAGATCAGATCTTTTCAGCCTTGCTTTTTAAAAATGCAGTCATTGAAATATTCACTCTTTCCCCCTTTCTTCTGCCTCATGACACATACTCATTACATGATTATATTACTCCAAAACTCTGAGGCACTCATTTTAAGGAAATGAATATTAATAATAACTGTAATTGCATGTTAAATAAAACCTTTTTCTGTCATCTCTTAGATATTTGGCTTTCAGAGGGCCAAAGAACATGAAGAATAGTACTAAACACCTACATCCAAGACTTGCTAAATGTTGAGCAAACCTTAACATAGATGCTCCATGTAATTCATACCCAATGAGAAAACTTCAAGAGTAAAAGGGGTTATTACTACGACTTATGCAGTAGACCCTTGAGTTACGACCAGGCTGACATATAACAATTTGGGTTATGACTGGAATTTTAGTTTTAACTTACAATCAAAGTATTGAGTTACAATCCAAATTCCAACTGCTTGTGCTTCCAGATGGTCTCAGGTACAGACTTAAACCTTAAAAAGTTCTTGGAGGAACATTACAGTATCTTTTCCTGTGTGGGATTAATTGAGAATTTCTGGACCAGTGTGTCTCTGAGGACACTGACATCTCCCTATATATAGCAGAGACATTTTGAAGGTTTTGTAGAAGAGCCTAAGCCTTCAGTAGACCAAGTCAAATTACAACTGGTTCTCACCAATGAATTGTGTTCCTAAGTCAAGTGTCCAGTGTACTAAGTCAATAGTGGTCAGTTTAGTTTTGAACTCAACACCCACCTCTGAGCAAGAGAGAGGAAGATAAGAATGTTGTTAACTCCCTAAAGCTAATGAGGTAAGTCCAAGAGTGATCAGAAAATTATTTTTCCATGATTGCTGGCAGGATACTGGAATAAAGCAGCTATAGTTTAAATGTAGCTTTCCCCTCCCCAATATATGTCCACATCTTAATTCGCAGAACTGATGAATATGATCTTTGAGTATGTAATCAACCACTTAACACTTTACCCCCAGCATCACATGGGTTCATATACTGATGACCCAAAGTGTTGCTCAGGCATCTGTTGAATATTTTAAAATATATCACAGGACCGGAGATTTAGCTCGGTGGTTCCAGTGCCTGCCTCACAATCACAAGGTCCCTGGTTTGATCCCCAGTAACCATATACAATGCTGGGCGTGGTGACTCACACCCATCAGCAATCAATTCCACATACCACAGTGCTGGGCCTGGTGACTCAGGCCTGTAATTCCAGCACTTGGGAGGCAGAGAGGAGGATTGCTGAGTTTGAGGCTTGCCAGGGCTACATAGTGAGCTCAGGGCCAGCCTGAACTGCAAAGTGAGATCCTGTCTCAAAAAAATTATTAAATAAATTTGATAAAATTGTCATTTATATATTTCCTGTTACATTATCTTATAAAAGTTTACAAAATGTATAATTTTTGGTCGTCTTGTATTTAAGTCATTGGGCTGGTGAGTAGTTAAGGACCTTGAAGTGAGATCTTCCATTTACTCAGGTAGGTTCTTAATCTAATCACAAGTAACCCTGTAAAAGACATAAAAGAAGACATAGTGAGAACTCATTTCATAAAAAAACTAAATAAAAATTTAAAAAGATAATTCCCCTGATTCACTACTAGTTAGCAGAAATACTAAGAAATTAGGAACTGGCAGAAAGCAGGAACTGGGATTTTGATGTGTAGGTAAAACTTTTGCTTCTTTCCTTACTTTTTAGTGTAAAAAATTTCATATTAATATGGAAGCACTCAGAGAACAGTATAAGAAACTTTGTTCCAGAGGTTATCAACAATTTGCTCTCCCTGTTTTATTCATGGGTGTATTCCTTTTTACCTGTCTTTTTCATCTTCTCTCCTGCCCTTTTAGCATTTTGGGGTCAGCCCAGGGCTTCCTCTCCTCCGGACTTCCGCTAAATTTCAGTAGAACCGGAAACCCAAACCCCTGAGCCTAAAGATGGGATACTTTTATTGGCTTTCCTCCAGAGGGCCCCAGGGATACTATCACTGAGAAGAGAAAGAAATGTGGAAAATCAAGAAACCATTCAGAAAACGGACACTGATGGGCAGATTGAGAAACAGACTGCTTGGACCAACAGAGATATTATCGTCAGAATGTGTGCAGGGCCACCCAAGATGCAGCAGCTGCTGAAAGACCCGGGAGAAATCTTGTATTCAAGACACCAGCATCGATCAGATTCGGCAGCACAGTGCAAAGGATCCAGAGCTAAAAGTCAGGAGTGGGTGTTCATCCCAGATCTGCTCCTAATTTGCAATGCAACCTAGGTCAAATCACATCATCTTTCGGGTCTCCAGGGTCTGCTTTTGAAAAAATCAGCAGTTAGAATTGACAAGTTAATTCCAAAATTCATCTAGAACAATGTCTTTCTACCTTTTGTCATCATCGTCATTATTATTAATATTATCATCACCCCCAGGAGCCCTTTAATATTTTTCTAATTACTCTCAATGAAATATTAACACCACATATGTACAGTACAATATATCTATTGATGCTTATACTTGAAGATATTTTTCAACTCCCAGAAAACTATGAGTGATCTAGAATATAGTTGGGAGAAATTAGCTCTAAAACAGAATATGAAAAATTATGAAAGGTCATTTTCCACTTCCCATTGAAGTGGCTAAAATTTAAATTAATTAAAGCAATGTGTTGATACAGTAATAGACAATGGAACAAAACAGCACCTTAAAATAGACTCAAACATGCATATGGTATATTTAAGAATTTATTACAATCATGCTAGCATTTCAGTCAGTGAATAAAAGAGGGACTACTCAAAAAGTGCTTTGGGAGAAATCTATTCCTTTGTAAAAAATTATTCAAACCCTGAACCATGTACATGAATAAACTGTAGATGAATTAATGAGTTAAATCTATTAGTACGTGAATAATTTAGAAAAATTCAGAAAGTATGTTACCTGCATTTTTGCTTTTATATACAGAAAGCATGATTTTATATGCTTTTATTCTTTCGTTGAACTTATTTATTTCATTTTACAGTAGTCATTTAAGAGAACATCTGATAGGCTTACATTGCTCTAGCATTTTCTTCTATGTATTTTCTCTCTCGTGGAGATTTCTTTTTTCTTGAGGTTTGTAATTTTTTAGGGTGAGCTTGTCTTTTGCAGGTTTGCTTCCAGATTAGGGAACAGATCTATGAAATTTTTTTTTCATCTGTGTTGCTTGGATCTCCAGGGATCCTGGATTCAAATCTATGTTAATTAATTCTTGTCTGGAGGTCCCATACCACATGGATAGTGTAAATTTGTATTCCACAAACCCGCAGAGCAGAAAGGTTTCATTTTCTCCCAGTAGACTTTTCCTCTGCACTGAAGGCCCGTAGAAGGTAGTGAAGTTCTTCCCCTTCCCCCATGGAAGATCTTCAAGGATTCCAAACTCATCAAATACTCTCAGCTCCAGGGACTGCTTCCACATGAATCTCCTAAATGCCACATGAACCTTTCTACTGCCAATTTGTGGTGGGTGCAAGATCACTGTCCTCCCCAGTATGCCAAGTAACACTTGCTGTTTGAATCATTTTCACCACTGACCCATCCCCACTTCTAACCCCAAGCAGCAGATAAAGAAAGGTCTCCAGAGAGAAAGCCTCAGTTAGGGAGCAGAGGAGAAGAATGGAGGATTAAAGGTGGACTACAGTGATTTACTGTTTTGTTAAGCTTTGAGAGAGGACCCTGTGCTGTCATAATACTTACAGGGGGACCAGATGGATGACAGGGCCTGAATGTTTATTTCCTCTTATAGCTCATACTGAAGTCCTAACCTCCAAGGTGATGATGTTGAGATGTAGGGCTCCTGGAGGTCCATGAAACCTCAAGGTGTAGACTTCATGAGTGGGTTTAGTCCTTTAAAAAGACTCTTGAGAACCAGATAGCTCCTGCCACCTTAAGAAAGCGACAAGGAACTGCCATTTAGCTGCCAAAATGGAAGACTTCTCACACAGATACTGTGGGACTTCCTAGCTCCAGAAGTAAGAGTAGTGAATCACTTTGTTTATGAACTACCTATTAATGATATTTGTTTAGCAGTGTGAATGGGCTAAGCCTTAGGATATGATTAGAGGAAACTGAAATATGCCATCTCATGATACGATGATTTTAAAAAATTTCAGAGCCCTTAAAGTGAGTATCTACTTGTAAGTGAAAAAAATAAGTCATGAAGTGTGGACAATACAATATTTTTAAATAAAACAAAATAATTAAAACATTAAATGTTCCTACTTACTCTTCTGCAGGTACATCTGCCCATCTGTGTGTTTACCTAAATGAAGCATACAGTGTCACCTCGTAGCTCTGTGAACTGGGCAAGTTTTTAAGCCTGTTTCTCGGGTTCCCTAATTCCAACAATAAAAGCGGGACCATAATGGTAAATTAATTGGTGGAATATCTTTGAAGGTTATGAGTGGATCTGGGTCAAAAATTTTGAATGTTGTATGGTATTTGATAAGTGTTACAAGTTTCTGTACTATTCTCTCTATATAATGCATAGAAAAAGGCCTGGAGATTTATTTACCAAGTTGTTTATGGTAATAATTTGGGGTAGAGGAGCATGATTGAGTGGAGAGGTAAAGGTTCAATTTCACTTTTACTCAAGGGAGAACAAAACCCTTACAATTTCTAGAATATTTATGAATGAAGTGTATTCAAGAATTCCTTGTTTGACATAAATTAGAATGGTTTCTCTAGAAAAGTAACCCAGTGTCCTTTTAACAATGGCTTTCTATGAATCTTACAATACGTACAACTGTTTAGCTACTTTTCATTCACCTGCTGACACTACATTCTTGTTTTGTAACCTTATGCCATCAATTATCTTGCTATGTAATAGTTTTGTCTTTCCAGGCACACTATCAGCTACTTCAATGCCAACACTGTCTCACACTTTATTTGTAACTCCACCATGATGAATACAACATGCAAATACAGCCAGTGTGTAGGTTAGCTTAATAACCACTTCTTAAGAACAGAGATACAGAATATATAATTTCTTTTAAACTCAACTTAGGCACTAACTCCTCCAGGCTTCTTTGTCCACACTTACCTCCCTGGATCATTAGCAGAACCACTATTACAATCTAGATTTTATAATTATATAATAGTATTAGTTTACATATGGATTTTCTCATATGTATCAACAGTGCCTCCTTAGCTCTTATCTGACTGCTTGGGCTTTGGTCTTTTAAACTATATCTTGAGGATGTCAAAAGGTTTTTGTTCATGCAAATTATGCATGACAGTATTTATAATATTAGAAATCAGTGTTGAGCATTTCAATGTATGAACTGAAATAATGGTTCAGGTAGATCAAGTAACAATTTAAGATACACTAGTGATAAATATGTTAGCATAAGAATTTGAAAATGTGCTTTTTAAAAACAATGTACCTATGAAATGTGTAGTTTATTTTAGATTTTTGTTAATCTTCTTAATGTTTGGTTTAAAAGAAACATCTGGATTCTACCATCATCTACCTTCAGTTTGTCAAGATATCTTATGTCAAGTGGCTTCTGGAATATTTAACTCTCCATTCACAGAAGATTAATAGAGTAAAGCTGTGTGACATGTTACTACTATTAGGAAAAGTAAAAAAGTGTTAATTTGTTAAAAATGTCTTCACATTATTTTAAAAAAGTAGTTTTGATTCTGCAAATTCCCTGATAGGATTCCAGGAACCCCAGAAATCCTGAGATCATACTTTGAGAGTAATTACTCAACTTATTCTCAGGAGCACACTGTAAGTAGTATTATTTCCCTTTGATAGAGAAATAAATACTCAGAGGGACCAGGTATACTAATGTTACACAGAAAGACAAGGCAATATTTCAACTGAAGTTTGTACCATAACCATTTACTATACTGCCTTTAGAGCAATCTGTGTATGTCACCATATTCTCTTATGTGGACTCAAGGCAAGCAATGATGGCCCTTGTCTACTTCATCCATTTGATTATCTATCTATCTATCTATCTATCTATCTATCTATCTATCTATCTATCATGTACTTATCTGTGTATTTATCATCTACTTACCTATCTACCTGTCATCTACCAGAAATGATAGATCTATCATTTGAAATGATCATTTGTAATCCATCTTTGTATCTCTTTTCATGACAGTTTCTGGTAATGTAATTTGAGGAAATGAATAAGTAAAAGCACTATTTTGGATGCAAGTAACGTTAGGACTGAAACTTACTTAGAAATGGTTTCAACCACTAATGGAACCCAGCTATATGTTTCAAAATTTCTTGTCTTAAAGCTAGGAATGGGTGTAGTAGGGAAGGTTCATAATAGATTACAACTGGTGGTATTGGAGAAACAGTCAGAAGCAAAGACCTAAGGCTATTTTAACTCAGTGATTTTAAAAGTACACCAGTAAATTAAAAGCCCACATTGTCAACCAAAGACTTGTCTCTCAATGTTACCATCATATTGGATGGCTCAAGATTATACATAGTCTAATACCTGGAAGGTTTGTTCCTAGCCTTTCAATTCAACTACATAAATATCCACAGGCCCTTTGTGCACTGGGCTGTGAATATTAATTATTTAATAAAATCAGAGCATAAGAAGTAGGAAAGAAAATCCTTGCGCTCATATATCTAATAATGTTTTATGATGGCCCACCTCATTCAGATGCTGGCGTTAGGCAACAAACGCTCAGTTTATAATTTGAAGGTGAGTTGATCCTTCAAAGTACTTCTTTATATATCACCACAAATATGGGATCTGTTGTGGCCCACAAAGTAAAGCAGGAGTAAGATCAGGAGAAATCCCATTGTTATCCCTCAGCACTGTAAAGCTCTGAAAAGGAAACATGTGATCCTGAGAGCATAAAACAAAAGACAGGATAGAAAATGGAGGAATAAGGAGATCATTTCTGTGCTCATCTTAAATCAAATCAACCTGTTTGAGTGATTTGTTTTTCCAGACTCTTCTCAGGAAGAGTCATCTGTTCACTGCTGACCACCCTGAGTCTTTTTCTTTCCTTCTACCATTTTGACCTGCACTTCTCAGTTCAGCGGAAGTTCGCTCCTCAGCATGTCCTTCTGACGAAGGAAGAGCAGAGACCGATGTCTGAGGTGAACAAACATAGCTAGATCAAAGAGCATCAGTTCACCTCAGAGTATGTAACACGGCTGAGAGGGCCTTGGCTTTCTCCGGCTTACTGCTCCGCCCACACGTTAGCTTGTGTGTCCCCAGGACAGAAGAGAAGCCACCACAGCCAGTGGCCACACCCTTCCTGTCACATCCTGTGCCTCTCTGCCTCACTCTGCTGGCTCCAAGACACCTACCACCAAGGACTCACTTCTGTTCCGAACACCTTCAACACTTCTTGCTCCACAAAACACCACAAGATTACTGTAGGCCCTTAAGGGTATGTGGAGAAATCCTCCAGGCAAAGACAAGGTAGGGATGCCTCTAATTATTATGAAGAAAAAAATGCAATTTATAGTGAAAAAGATGGAAAATAATCTGATGCCAGTGCATGGTGAACTGAAACCATTAATGAAAAATAAATTGCTGGAAAAGGAAGTGCTATTACATGCTAAGCATTAATAAGAAAAGAAATTAGGTAAATGATTCCAAGTGTTCCATGATGATAATTTATCCAAATTTGGATAACTCAGGGAAGAAGATAATGAGTAGATGTTTTCCCAAGATATGCTAATTTAACAAAAATGCAAATTATTTATGTTTTTACATTCTTGTAAGATAAAAGACATTCACTATCTTCCAGAACAGTTCTGTTCTAAGAATGAATTTTGGAATAGAGATTGTATATGATGAATAATATGACCTTTTGTACTCTATTATCTTCCTCAACTGAAGTTCAACAGATGTATTACCACAATTAAATATTTCCAGCTAAAATACCAGTTCTGGGAAAAATTACCATATTCATTGTGAGACCTTCCCACTCTCTATTCTCTGTTGTCTGGAAAGGTCGGAGCATGCATCCTGTGTTTCCAGTACAGCCTGGACTTCTGAGCTCCTGTGCCCACTTCCCGAGGCCTGGAAGGGCACGTGACCTCCTCCCCGACCCGTGGACCCAGCCGGCCACACAGGTATCCCACCCCGACTTGTGGTTATTTACTCATTTTCTCCATTCTCGGCCTCACTTCTCGGTTGGCCTGTAGCCTATAGCCGCTCTCCTATAAGACAACGGTTCTGTGTTGATCAACATGTTTTAAGCGTGTGCTACAGTAATGACTGGGAAGGATTTTGGGAGAAAACATTATTACAGGAATGCGGACCACCTCCCAGAGTCTCTGGGAGACTGAAGCTGAGGTTGTGTGTCACATCTAAATTCACGATGTGAACACAGTTCTTTGCACCCACAGGGCAGCAGATGCCTCTGTTTGCACTGCGACATCTGTGACACTGAGTACCGAGGGCTTGTTGTGGAGGTCCACACGGCGTGACCTCCGCCCTGCCCCGAAGCCATGTCATACCACCTGTTTAAGAAGAAGCAGTAGTAGGGTGGCAGGACAAGCGAGGTCTGGAAACCCAAGATCGATAATCTTGAATGAACATCAGGGTATTTGCACTCACATCTCCTCCCCCAGTGTTGCCTCGGACAGGCTGTGTGTCCCCACTAAACTTAACAGCTCCTGTCAGGAAACCATCTCCCCCTAACTTCCAGTTCCTGGCAGCGGTGCCTTTCCACTGCTCCTTCAGTTCCAGGAATTGTGACCGCTTCCCACTCTCACCAGCTCTAGAGTATGTCAGGCTCCCCCTGGGATCTTTCTAAGGTTGGAAATGGTGCTTTCGTCACCTATCTTGTATGAAACTGTCCTTCCAAAACACCAGAGACACAAAAGCTAAAAGTTACAAAGTCCTTCCTTTGAGCTTGAATCTGTTTCAGTGCATTACAATGTTAATCTTTATAGTAATTCTACAAGACATTATTACAGCCCCATTATTCAGATGGGGAAACTGAGGCATGGGGAGTTAGTTTTAAAAAAGCTATAAGTGTGTGATCTTTTCCTTCAATTTCTCTTTCTTTGATTCTATTTGCTATCCTCCCTCCAAATTCCAATTAATCAGTTCTGCTGATCAGTGATGTCTCGGGTTTCAGCTTCTGTAATTGCATCAAAACACCTAAGTAATCTGCTAACGCTAATCTCCTAGGGTGTAGAAATTCTGTTTCTTCTGGTTCGAAGGTGGTGAACTGCTGCATTTTATTATTCCAGTTCCTATGGTGACACCAAAACCATGAACGTCCTGGATCAGAGAGATGCATGGGTTTGCTACACGATTGCACCCGGATGTCTAGATGATGTCACCGTCTGTTCTGTGACTGTGCTGCTACCCACGGCCTCACACAGTCATAATGGGGACAACTTGCTCATGTGTAATGTGGATATTAGGGGAAATGTGACCAAAGCCAGCATTAGCCCCTCTCATTTCAATTTAGCTGCTTTAGAGAAGAATGCAAGCTTCAATGTTTCCAGCATTCTTCTAGAAAAATCTCAAGGAAGGGCTCTGAGTAATTCAGCCTCTATCAAATACTCATCCTTGAGCTTCTCATTACAGTTGAGGAAAGACAATTGGGGTCAGTAAAACCTACATCGTATTCCTGTGCCTGTGATCAAGAGGTGGAGTAGAATAATTGGAAACCTTCGCTAAAACTACCTAAAAGGAAAAGAGGTTGTTCTTTAAAAGATGCAACACCTGGTTCCAAAAGAGCAGGCTCATTTGATACAGAGTGAAAAACAGTGCTGTGGCGCTGACAGCTTCACCATGACTCCCCGCTCCACCCCCCAAAATAAGTCCAACTTGCTTCAATTGCCCTATGGATTAAACCCCCTGATGGGCAATTTTTTAATTGAATTCTTTATTGGTACAATTTATATACATCTCAAAATCACATATAACATTGGGAAATTTGTACCAGTATATGCCACAAGTTAATTCTCATTTTTACCCATATCGCTACCCACCCTGATGGGCAATTTTAAACTCTCCTCATGAGGTCCCTAATCCAGAGGCAGAAGACAGGCACAGCTGCAAAGCTTTCTCTAGCCCCTGTCCCACCATCTGTGTGCAACAGGTCCAAGGAGCCACAGGGAATAAGGGACAGTTTACTCTCATGCCAAAAGATCACAGAAAGGAGCGTGTCTGAGCAATTATTGCTTCTGCTTTTAGTTCAAGTTTATACCATTTATACCATTTGTTCTATTTTGTTTTGAGAACTGGGAACTAAACACAAGGCTTTGTCACTGAGCTACACCATCTTTCATTTTGTTTTTTTGTATTTTGAGACTAAGTTGCTAAGTTTCCTAGGTTGAGCTCCAACTTAAGACCCTTCTGCCTTAGGATCCTAGAATTTTGGGATTCAATGAGTATATAACCATATCTAGCTATCATTTAATTTTTAATAGTGTCATTGTTTATAACTGGCTCACAAATATATTTCCTGGAATCTAATAAGCAACCATACAATCTAGCAAAACAGGATTTAAACTATTTCTAACTTTCCTCACTGCAGCAGCTTCAGGGGGAGAACAAACATGGGTCCCTCATTTCTCAGTTAGTTTAGGTGACTGAAAACAAGACCTGTGGCGACTCCCACTTGCTCTCACCCCCGGAGGACACTAGACAGGCCATGTATCTTGGCTGGATTTGCTCCACAGTCATGAGACTGTAGGCAAATGCCACAGAGTTACATGGTAGAGAGGAAGATGTAGAGCAAATCCAACTCTACCTTTTCTCCTTCAAAATGCACACAACCTCAAATCAACTCAGTTGCATGATTGATGGTTTCTTGTTTCAGTTAATATAAACAATGGATATACCAACCCAAGACAATTCTAAAGCCTCCTCCTAATTCCATCCCTTCCTGGTTCTCTCCTTGAAGACTTCCTGTGTCTAGCATCATATCAAAGATGGCTATAGGGGACATATAAAATGGTACCATAATGACAGATGCTATGATCTGATTTACATATGTTTGTCATACAATACATCTGAAAATGATGCTATTGTTAACAGTAGGTTCTATAATCCTCGCCATTTTAGGGCGCATGTTTCTTATTGCACAGATGGTTTATCTTGAATTATCTATAAATTTCCTCTAAAGTTAGTAGCGTTACTTTTCTATTTCAGGTGATATGGTCTGAACTTTTAAATCCTTACCCAGAAATCATTACCCATTGGCAAAGACATTTGGTCACCTACCTGGTAAATGTACGACTCTCCACAGAATCCTCCTTGAGGCAGCGACATATGCCAGGTTTGCTGAAATAGGTCCTGTGATGCCACAGACTAGCAACTGTGATTCTTGAGTTCTCCTGTGTTGTAGCTTCCTAAATTCTTCTTATTTGTACAAGTTTTCTCTGGCCTCACAACAACCTAAATGCACATATGCTGCTTATTTTATTATAGTAAACCTTTTTCTGTGCTTCTTTACACAACCATCTTTGTGCCAAACTTCAGAAGTTATTTTCCTTCCATGAATCCCCATTTCTGATTTCTAGATAGGTCAATAGAGAAGCAGTTGATTCATATTTCTGGTGTAACATGTTGAGCCTAATATGCGCTAATAAAGATTTTAATCCAAGAGACAATCTACTAATTGTTAAGTTTTTATTTTCAGTGTGTTTGTTGTACCGTTAGATTCAGAAAAAAATTACAGTGCTATCTCAAAAATTTGCTTCCAAAGAGATATCTCTAGGCCTAATAAAGCTAAGCAATTTGTTATCTCAACAGTTATTTGAGAATTCCTAATTTTTGTAGATGTCTCAGTCAATTCTAGCTGCTATAACAAGATATCATAAAACTAAGTGTCTCATAAATCATATAAAATTATTTTCAAAGTTCTAGACACTGAATTTTGAGATCAAAATGCCATCAGATTCAGTGTCTGAAGAAGTCAAGTTTCTGATTCGTAGCCAGAATCTTCTCCTTGTGCCTTCACATGGTGGTGTTGGAAGGAGACTCTCATGGCCTCTTTTATAAAGTCACTAAACCCATTCCTGAGGGTTCTGCCCTAGTGATCTAATCAACTGCTACCTTTCCACCTTATAATAATGTCACCTTAGGGGTTAGGACTTCAATATATGAATTTGGGTGATACAGACATTCAGACCAGCAGTAAACAAATCAGGACACTGGAATACACAAACCTTCCAGGATCCAGATCCCAAGACCTTAATTCTCCATGATGAGAAGTCTAGAGCCTGAGGACTATGCCAGGACAAAAGTGTTACACTTTCTTTCAGTGGATATGAATTGTTTCATATTTTATGCTTGTGTTTGTTAACCAGTTGTGTCAATTTGAGTAAGTAATGCCCAACTAGATTGACTCAGCATAGTTCTAGATGTGGAAGACTTACCCTAGGGAGAATTTTTGCCAGACTGCTATAAAAGGAAAACAAAGAAGGAAGGCTCACTTCTGTTTCTGTGAAGGAGTTCTGGTCTTTGCCTTCAGCTTGGATGTCCTCTTCTGGCTTCCTTCACAGACTCTTCAGCCTCCTGTCTGGACCCTTCAGCCTTCTAACACAGATCCTCCAGCCTTCCAGCGTAAATCTCTCTGTCTTCCAGCACAGGATCTTTGGCCTCCTGAAATGAATTCACACCTGATGCACAGCTCCAGGACTTTGATTTGATCCCAGACAGACCTTTCACACTCTTCTACACTTGACCCTATAAGTCAGTCAGTCTTGTACGTCGTTATATATACATATACATACCTTGCATTAAATCTGTTTCTCTTGTAAGCACTGATACAATGCTCACTTTCACAAAAGGTTTAAACAGTGGGGAACAAGTTTAATTGGGTAAAATCAAAGAGACATTCATTACCAAAGAATAAATCCCATGCATGTCATACTGAACCTCCAAAGCCCATCATGCAATCAATATGGTCTCTACTCTTCCTCCTTCTGTATTTTTAGTTTATAGTAGCTATAAATATATCGGTGCATGAAATTTACTGGAGTATAATAACCAGCTGGCATTTTTGACCAGAAGCTGAACCGGGCAACCTCATCCCTTCTCCACTGTCATCAACTGAGATAACATTGCAAGCCTCAGCTATTAGCCCCCAAATGACATTTAATTATAGTTCTAATTGAAGGTCTCATGGCTATTCTTCTACATTGAGGTATGCTCAATGAAATCTTTCTAAAATGATTCAGGATAAAGATTATTCTAAGCAACTGAAAAACAACACAGCCACCCTTTGGGTTCATCTCTTGTTTGAACAGGAATTTTTAGCTTAAGTTTCTTTTTCCTAACCCTGCCTCTTCAAATTTACAAAGCAAATGAACTATGTTCAGTGCTGAAGAAGCCAAACCACATCAGAAAAGTAGTGTGTGCCAAAAGGTGCCTTCTAAGGAACCAAACATACATCAAGATTACCCAGGTATGTGCATACACATGTGCACACACACATATACACATGTTTTGGTGTTTAATGAATCCTGCTTTGGACTCCATCAAGCAGCAAGAGGAAAGTTCTAACAAAAGGTTACTGAGAATGTCAAAAAGTAGTTGGAGTGTTGGATGCTGGTTATTCATATTACTCATTATAGTAGCTTCTTTTCTATTATTTTTATTCATTCTTTTTGTAATCACCACCCCCTCAGAACCCAAGGCCACCACTTACTTTCTTCCTCTAATGAAGTTGTTCCTATATGCTTCTTTTCTGTAATTTACAGCTTGTGTTCTTTTGAATCAAAGTCTGTAATGAATGTTTGTTTTTCAGTTCAGTTTTAAAAAGAGCAAATTATTTATGTATAACAATACACTTTCTGATAGTCTTTTCTCTACAAGATCTATGTGGAAGGGGATTTTTTTTTTTTTTTTGAGACAGGATCTTGCTTTGTAGTTCAGGCTGGCCCTAAGCTCACTATGTAGCTCAGGCAAGCCTGGAACTCAGCAATCCTCCTGCCTTTGCCTCCCAAGTGCTGGGATTACGAATGTGAGCCACCATACCCGGCATTGTGGTGTGTGATACTGACTGCTAGTGGGCATGAGTCACCATACCCAGTATTGCTGTATGTGGTTAGTGGGGATTGAACCAGGGACCGTGCACTTGCTACTCAGGCACCAGAGCCACTGAGCTAAATCTCTGGCCCAGAAAGCAATTTTTTGTCAATGAATTCAGCCATCTAAAATGGGTTTGGCTTAGTAGCCACTCAAATACTTACTCAGTACAGTCAAATATATGTATACAGATGTAGTACTTTGTGGTAATCTTCACCTGTTTTATATTTATTTATGACTTCATACCAGTCAGAATAATCTGGACTTTTAAAAATCATTAACTATATGTTACTTTTCTCCATTGAGTAGAAGTTTTAGGACAAAAGGAGGCTACTGTACAATAAATATTTAAAGCTTTGTGACATTTCTACCTAAAATAACATGGAAGAAAAATGGGCTCTCTTGGGTGGAGAGTTGCCTCTTAAAAATACTTAACACACTGAAAGAAGAAAATGTTGTACCCATGGGTTACTTTTACTCTTTAAGACACTCAGAGGATTTTTTTATGTTGACTCTGACGATGGGCAAGGTTCTGTTTCTAAAGTGTTAAAATGGGGGTAACAGCCTGTTTACCCAAAGGACTTGTTGGGAAGAAAGTGAAACGAGGCAGCCAGCGCCTTGGTCCTGTGCGGGTCGCATCCTTGGGGCTCCTCGCAGAAGCAGCTGTCAGCTTGCGTGTCTGTGACCCGCTCCCACCTGCTGGCCCTCACTTCCCGAAGTGCAGTGTCAGCCGACGCCATCCCCGGGGCGGGGGGGGGGGGGCTCGCCTCGTGTGTCAGGTTGAAGAGTAGAACAGCAGATGGTCTGTTCAAGACAGAATGCTAACGCTCTCAAGTCAAGAAGGAAAGGTTTCATTTTTCTGGCAGCGATACCTGGGCAAGCTCGCGTACCTTGACAGGGTGCAGCTTCTAAAGGAATCTTCAAGGAGCTGATTTTTCACTCTTATAAAAGGATGTGAAGACCTAATTAGCCTGCGGGGTTCAGGAATAATGCAACGACACCGTTTATTCCTGTTTGCCCGGGCCCCTCGCTCGCACCTGTCCTCTGGCAGCCACGATTAGCGCAGCGTCCACCCACGTGGACTGCAGTATCTGGCTTCCCACTTTGAAGGCTTTGCTGACAGTTTACAAAGCCAAGCAAGCCCAGAGGAGCACAGTGGAGCAGATTATTTGAAATCTGCCTCTGTGATCAGGAGAGACTTCACAGGAGGAAGGGCATCTTGTCCTTTTCTGGTCTCACATAAACATTCAGGCAGGTCCAAGGGAGAGGGATGGTAATTGCCTTGTGGCCTTGTCAGATCCCTGTAGTCCCCGCTCCTCGCTGCTTTTGTCCTTTAGCTTGATAAAACGAGCCTTAACGTTCTCCTTGTAGGTCAGGGAAGAGAACCAGTGCTTCTGAGGGACTGAGAAAAGGTGGGATTAAATTGCAACCAAGGAGTTTTGTGGAGTAAATCAAAAGAGTAATTTATAATAGCAATGTTGTTAGAGCTCAGGAGAAGGATTCGTGGGAGTCTTGCAAGATATCAGGTTATAATCTTTTTTTAAAATCAAATCAGCAAGTAGACTATCAAACCAGATCATTTATTTCCTCTTATTATTAGTCTGAAATAAATAATCGGCTATTTGTTACGTGATCGTTTCTTTTCCTACTTAGGTGTCAGAGGTCAGCAGATGAACTTTACGTGTTTATTCTCAGCCTGCATCTCCCTCTGGGTAGAAAGGAAGGAGAAACCAAAGCAGAGGCTGGGATGTGAGGTCTCACACACACTTGAATTTAACATCTATATCTCCTTAAAAATGTGTGACTTTAAAAAGTGTGTGGTTTCACTTAGGGTCACTAAGTCTCTGGTTTCTCTCTTGTGAAATGAAAATGGTCACTGTCCTCATGACCAACACCCCAGATGGTCAAGAAAGTAACAGTAGTGTATAAAATACAGAGCTATCAACTAGTGCTGCTTTTATTAGAAATGGAACTGATTTTGTTGGGCAACTTAATTGCAGAGAGTTTTCCAACTCTGAGAAAATAAGTGTATATGTAATTTTCATCACTTACTAGATAAATTATGCTCAAAAAGAAATTTCATATCTCCGAGCCTCAGTTTCCGTATCTGTGAAATAGGACACTGGCAGGAAGCACATGGGTCTTGGGGAATTCTATAATCCCAATGTCTTCATTAGGGTGTGATAATAATGGATACTTTGTGCATGTGAAAATAACAGTGACAGCTCTCTAATCTTGCCCTTGAGATGCCACCTTCCTTCTTCTATGTGTCCCCAAGCCCCTAAAGCTAAATGTCAGTTTTGATGAGGGTCATCCCTGTAAACTGAAGTCTAAATTATCTGGATGTAATGGTCATCATGCACAGAGTATTTAGAAAATTGTTTAAAAGTTCAGTGCTTGACAAATGCTAATACGACCTATTGACTGAGCTAAAAGCTGAATCAGTAATTAGAGGGTATCAGGAGACACTTATGCATCACAAAGATAGGTTTGTTTAGGTCCGTAGATGCTGTTGTCTCTTTGTCATAAGATGCCAGAAACAAAAAATCATCTTATTTAGCTTTTCTCTTTTAACATGTTGATACAGAGATTACACTGCTGCTGGTCCCCCAAATCAATTTCTGAGTTCATTCACCTTTACTCCTAATAAACTTAGCTAATTAGATTACTTGTACTGTTTTTAAATGGCAGGCTAAAGCAATTTGCTTAATGTTAAATTTGATTATTTTTCTTTTTATTTAGGAGCAAATTGTGGAAAACTTATTATTTTAGTATGGGGAGTGCAGGTAATGAGATTAAACCATTTCACTTCTAGATACTTTTCTTGTCGGCATGCAACAAATTAGGTCTTGTTGATACAGGAAAACTTGGCCTCATGTAAGTGGACAATCATTAGCAATCATGTTCTTGAAACTTTCAACTAATTATGAATGTTTCCAGCGAGTTTTGTTGGCATTTGTGAAGCACGTTGAGTTCTCTTTGTCTCTATTTTATTTTATTATTATTTTGTGGCACTGGGGATCCAACTCAGGACCTTGTGCTTGCCAAGCAGGTGCAGAACTACTGATCTACATTCTCAGCCCAGTGTCTCTATTTTAAATTCCTTGACTATCTGCTTACCTATGCTCACAAAGACTGCACAGTATTGAACTCAGTTATGATTACCAAAGAAGCAGAGTTGGCAATCAGACAAACAGGGAAATTGCTACCGGAATCCCACTGACTTGAAAAGGCTTAAAATAATAGCCCGTAGAAACCACCAGCCCTTTGGGTCAAGTGGGATAGTGTGGCAGTTAGGGCAGAGCGTCAACAATTTGACTGGTTTTGGGATCTGCCATGGGAGTGTGTGAAGTACATGTCTGGGTCTGTTGGGGTGGACTGTGGATGTGTGGCCTTGGGTATTATATATGGCCTTTTGCCATCCTCTCTGGCAATCGCTTTGCTTCCTGCTCACCAAGAACTCAGCACCTTTGCTCTACCATGTCTTTTTGGTGGAATGTGCCTATGTTGAAGCCACCTAATCATGAACTGAAACTGTGAGGCAAATTAAGGCTTTTCTGCTTTAGTAAGCTGTAGGCATCATGTTTAGTCTCTGGGATGGGCAAGTTGCCTAACAAAGATGGGAAACCAGTGTTGAACTCTTTCCATGGTGATGGCGTGTTTCACCCCCTTTAGAGACTCCCAGAGCATTGGGACTTTCACATGCAACATTTTCCAAGGTGCAGGAGAGTACTAGGTGGAATACTAATACCTTACCTGCAAGAGTTTCATGTGTTCTTCAGTCTTGAAATGTGAAGCAGACACAGAGGGGACACAGATGTTGCAGTAGTCCTTGTAAGGGTTTGACGTGAGCTGCTTCGTTGATCTGTTAGAGGTTGCGACCCCAATGCCCATTCTTCTGATAGTATTCTTTCTCATTCTGCAGAATTCAGGGGTGTGATGACAGCCTGGACAAAGAGGACCCCCAATACAGGTTGGATGTGTGTTTCCTTTTATCTGTAACTTCATTTATGGATTAAGCTGTTTGGCTTGGTTTCCCCGCATCTTTCATTCTTTGTTTTTATGCCTTTGAGTGGAACATGTCACTCAGGACCCACTTTGTCCCTGAAAAAGGAACTATGGCCAGGTATTGGTTAAGGACAATGGCAGGAGTCTGTTGTGAAGCAGTCGTGATGGGATCAACCCAAGCATTATTGTTTGCCACCCACCCTGCTGAGCAAGAAAGGCTGTGGGCTAAGGAGCAGCCTAAAGAGCCCCTGCACTGTCAGTCTGGGCTTGAGTGGGCTGCACCTGCCACTCAAGGTTGCCAGGAAAAAATAGAAGAGAGCAACAAACCACCAGGACCAAACAGAGATAAGACAGGCCCAGGGTGAGTCCTGGGTGTTGGGTGAACTCCGTGTTTCACCCAAGAGTGGGGAAAACATACATCACGTGTCTATTTCAAGGCTTTTACAGAGCTGGTGTCATTGCAAAGGTCAAACAGCTTTGCTCAAGGTCAAACAGCTTTATAAATTCAGAATCATGTTGTCAATACATTGATTGGAGAACAAGTGATTATTGGGGTTGGGGGACAGTTCGTGAAGTATACTGTTATGTGTGGAACAGAACTGAAAATTACAGAACTGGAAAGTACTTTTACTTCCCAAACCTGACCAAATATTATAAATGAAGGAAAACAATTTATGCAAGTCCAGTGAGTTGACCTGGGATTAAAGAGCTTATTTTAACACTACAATAACACCACATTCTGGGTCTGAACAGGTTCAATCAAAAGGAGATCTACTTCCATAGAACATACACTCAAGGGTTCTGGTTTTAGTATCAGAGGGTCAGGGAGAAGGAGGGCAGGAACTGAGTCACTGAGTTTCTTTAGGATGACTAATTTCAAGGTATGGAAAACCTGCTCAGTATGTCTTACAAGAAAGGCAGGCATGAGCAGGGTTAACACAAGGACCCAGGAGTATCACGGGGACAAAGGGCCCCTCAGCTACCCCAGCTCCAGACTCTGAGAATCTGGGCTGTCATCGAATATTTTTTCTCCATCACTTCTCTGGGCTCTCATAGTCTCTTATCACTTCTTCTCCCAGAACATCTGCTTCTTACTCATTTTTGCGGACTGCATTCATCTGACAGGTTCCAGTAACACCAATTTGCTACTGGGACAACTCTGATCTCGTGGTTGGCTTCACTGTCCCCAGCTATCTGATTGCAATTTCCTTCTTTGTGTCTTTGAGATGGGAAACGCTGAGACATGTGGTCCCTGCCACAATTAGTCAGCACCAGGAGAGCAGGGTCACATCACGCAAGAGTGGCCTGCACAGTAGCACATTCATCAACTGTGTGGCCTCCAGTTCTGAGCCCCCTGTGGCCAGACTAGAGGGTTGCCCTTATAAAGTATGGGTTTTGTTTGAAAAAATAACACTTTTAGTCACTATAGCAGGAATTTTTTTGTAGGAAATTTACCATCTCCATTACATTCTTCATATTTTTTACATTTTTTCAATACAGAATAAACTTGTTCTCTTTCATCTAATAAAATCCCAGTTACCATATTCTTCCACCATTTTGTTAGTTCTTAGAACTTCAGAAACCTTTCACTCGTCATGATTGCTGCTAGTTACTCTCCATTTTGCCAGCACTGCAGAAATAATTAACATCCACTATAAAACCCCAGTTTTCACCCTAAATGGATCATCTACATTTCTGCCATGGTAGATCTGCTTCCAGTTTTCTGATTGTGAAAAAGATGGCTTCTGAATAGATATTTACCCCACTGATAGATGTTTATAGATGTTCTTTACAAACTTTTGCATCTATCTTTATATTATTCTGATTCATTATGACAGAAATATGAATGAATGAAATATGATAACAAGAAAACACACTTCACAGTGTATTTGCTGCCTTTCTTCCTTAAATCGTATCTATATTACCACATGATTTTAAGAGAAAGACCCCTGAGGAGCAGTTTGCTTTAAGTTGTTTTGAGGGCTGTAAGTAGATGCTTGGTATTTCTGAGGCTTTGTGACTTCGAGGCCATATAGAGAAGCTTATCTGAGATAGAAAAAAAATTGATTGCTTTGGTGGCATCTTATTCTGGCTCAGTCTAGAGGTTAAAGGAGTCTTAAGAACAGAAAAAAAAGAGCTTAAATTGCTTAACTGGCCTTGAAAACTTACCTCAAAGAGCTTGCCATTTGTTACTGGGTTTTCTTTTGGCCTCATTGTTAAAAGCATTTTTTTTTCTCATTCAGTTGTTTATTCTTCCAAAGCTTAGTTTGTCATTTAAATCAAAATGATTTAGATGAAGAACTTGATCGGTGAGAATAAATTTACAGGTTTTCTCCTGCACAGAATATCTTATTTTTTAAGGTGATAAACTTAAAAATATGTTCGGTTCAATACTTGTGCTTCTCATTTCTCTTCCTAAATGATAGTGCAATGTTATGTCATCTGCTGGTAAATCACTGCAGCATTTCATTTCAAAGGTGACAGGATTTTAAATGGTCCAGAAAATGACACCACATATATCAATCCAAACACACCTCACCTGCGCACAGGTACAGGGCGATGTGGCTCTCACTGATTTTTCTACCCCTTTTCCTACTGAGTTTGGAAGGAGCTATTTTGTTCTGGATTTGTTCATGAGATTCCTGTTGGTTTGTATTAAGATAAAATGAGAGATGGTAGGTCATAATCCCAGTAGTCATTCATATTTGTACGTGGTCTGCTACATTACCCATGCTGTGGGCTGAGAGCTATCACCTGGCAATAGTGGCTCAGGATTATATTAATATTGATGGAAGAAAATGTGTAATATATAAACTGTAAACATACTTCTCATGAACATATATTCAATAGCGGTTTCCAGTCTAAGAGTTAATACAAGTACCAGGCACTGTGTAAGGACTAGAGGGAGTTAGTGAAGGTGATTTACCTACACTTGCATGTTAAAAAACAAAATCATCCTGGGGCAGAGACTTGATGAACAAAACCTCTATAACATGAGCACTAGCAGAAAGAATCAACAAATGGAATCTCATCCTCCTAAAAAACTTCTGCACGGCAAAAGAAACCACCATCACCACTAAAAGACAACCAACAACATGGGATTAAGTCTTTATTAGCTGTTTGTCAAAGGACCACTATGTAGAACATATAAAAACTTACACAAACCAGTCCCCCCAACTTCAAAGACCCAGTTCAAAAATGGACTTCTGAAATGAACAGACACTTCTCAGAGGCAGAAGTCAAAGCAGCCAAGAAGCATATAAAGAAATGTTCCACATCACCGGTCATTTGAGAGATGCAGTTGAATACAACACTGAGATTTCATCTCACTCCACAAAGAATGGCTGCTATTGCAAAATCAACCAGCAATAAATGCTGGCAAGGCTGTGGAAGAAAGGAACCCTTCTCTACTGTTGGTAGGATTGTAGACTTGTACAATCATTATGGAGATCAGCATGGAGATTCCTCTGAAAACTAGAATTAGAAGTCTCATTTGACCCTGCCATTACCTGTTAGGAATATACCCAAAGGAACTCAAAGAATCATATTGTAAAGTCACATGTACACCCATGTTCATAGCAGCTCAGTTTGTGATAGCCCAATCCTGGAAACAACCCAGATGCTCATCAACTGGAGACTGGATAAAGAAGATGATTTATATATATATAAAGATGATTTATATATATAAAATGGAGTATTATTCTGCCATAAAGAATGACAAGTTTCTGGGGCTGGAGATTTAGCTCAGTGGTTCCAGCACCTGCCTTGCAAGCACAAAGTCCTGAGTTTGATCCCGGTAACCACATACAACAGTGCAAGGCATGGTGGTTCACACCTGTAATCCCAGCACACTGGAGGCAGAGACAGGAGGATTGCTGAGTTTGAGGTTTGCATGGGCTACATAGTGAGCTCAGGGCCAGCCTGAACTAGAAAGTGAGA
>PVIC010026561.1:0-14468 GCA_004025085.1 Thryonomys swinderianus
GTGCTGGGATGACAGGCGTGAGCCACCACGTCCGGCATTGTGGTATGCGGTGTTGATTGTTGGTGGGCGTGTCTCCACGCCCAGCATTCTATGTGGTTACCGGGGATGGAACTCAGGACCTTGGGCTTGTGAGGCAGGCGCCGGAACCACTGAGCTAACCCTCCGGCCCGCCAGAAGCTCTCTTAGCATTACGAGTAACCCCTACACATCTCTTGGGTTCTCACCCAGCTTCTGCCCGCTCAGCAGCTCCTTGTCCCCTGGCTCTGAGCACTCTCAAAAAGGAGGACAGCCCTAGCCTGTCAGCTGATGCCCCATTTGACCTATGATGTTTCTGTGTTTGCTTTTGTTGAGAGTACTGGCTACAGAGCTCAGGGGCACTCTACCAGGGGACTGCACTGCTACATTACCCACCTTTTGATATTTATGTATGTGTTTGTTAGAGTTTCCCTAAGCTGCCCAAGTAGCCTGGAACTGTAGAAATCCTCCTGCCTCTGTCTCCCTCACTGTAGGCATTGTAAGCATATGTTACCATGCCCTGCGGTTGTGTCTTTTGTCTTCTGCTCTAGCTGTTTAGAGCAGTAGAAAAGTTAACAGTGTGATGAGAACCAGAAATGAGAAAGCCTTTAAAAATGAGAAAACATTAAAAGATGAAAAAGTTAAAATTAGAAAATGTACTTACTTATGTGTTAGTTGAGGTAAGTTACAGTAAGAACCACTAAAATTCTCCTACCATCAACTGGTTGCTATGTTCACTTCTTTTTAAAGTCATTATTTTATGTGTACCTATAAATATATAAAAAGTAATTATATGAACTAATAATCATTGGTAGAATTAGTTTTGTGTGTGTGTGTGTGTGTATGAATGTTAATACTTGAACATTATCTCAGGGCACCAACTAAAATAATTTTGCTCTTTGAACAGGACATTTTCAAATTAAAAGAAATGCAGTTATATGTTAAACCTGTGGTATGGATTTCAGACCTGATATCCTTGAATTCATTCTGTTAAAATTTTTTATTTTCCCCAAAGAAGAGTCCAAGTCACTTTCAGGACCTATGACCACTTTGTAGGAGTGAGGAATCATGACAGCAGCCTTCCGGCCCTAAAGAAAGACCATTTCCCTGGACCCACTGACCTACTAGGCTTCCTTATTCCATAGCGTGACTACTGTGACTCATTTGTCCAAGTCTCACGAACAATCCTATCACTGTGTTTCATCTTCCCACACAATTCTGCAGGGCTGCTGATGGTGGTTACATAGCATTTGAGTTTCTTTTAAGCGCTCTGCACATCCCCAAAGCACCCAGGTGGTTTATGTCCTACAACAGGTGCCCGCAATTTTTTTTTTTTCATTGAAATACTGACCACGCCTCCCTGGAGCCTTCCTGATTGCGCGTGCGTGTGGAGAACAACACTGCTGGGAGTGTTGTCCATTCAGAAGTGAGCGTTCAGGTTCAGGCGTGACTGGAATGTGGGACCCGCGCATCTCCGAAGCTGCCTTGCTTGGGTCAGGTGACCCTGATGATTCACTTACTGTCCAGTTCCCTGGAACCCTTGGGCACCGCAAGAAATTCCTCCACTTCCCTATTCCTCACCGTCCCTCCCCGACTCCTTTCACAACACCTTCTTAACAGATGACCAGAACACCACCTCTCGTTTTAGGTTTCATTTCTGAGGAACTTGAGATCAGAATTCAGCTCTGCCTTTCAGAGGAAAAACAGGGGTGGGGGAGGGGACGATTTATGCCATTACGGGAATTTCAGCCTGTGGTGCAGCTACGTTTCCTATTAAATCAACATACCCAGTAGTTTACTGTCCCAGGTAGACGAGTTTGATTTACTTTAGTTTTAACCTGAAATATTTTTGGATAATATCAAATTTGTGAGCCCCAAGACTAAATTAACTTGGGAGAAGATATATTCACAAATCTAATGAATTCTTATTAGTTTTGAGAAGAAATTCCCTATTCATTTAAAGGTCTCTCTAACTCTTTTAAATTTAATATAATCCTATTTTTCTTTGATCTTCTGTATTATTTTGTTCTTCTGGTATATATCCTGTGTTTTAAGCTTTTTATGGCTAACTTGTAAAACGTGAAAAACTTTAATATACACTATATTGTCAGTGAGATTAGAAAAAAATGAATCCTTCATGACATACTAAGTCACCACAATGATTTGTACATTAATAAATCACCACAAACACGATCATCATCATGTTTCATTATTGTCAGCACCAGAGTTATCATCATAATTAGCTAAGTCATACTGGAAACAGTCAATCAGTATGATACGTTGTGGTCAGTCTTGTTTTGCGTAAAAATTCAGGCTTATTGTGAATACCTTCTTTGATTTTTTTTTTCCTGACTCTTCCTGGGAAGAGTCAGATTCTGAAGCTCTCGGCTGAAGTTCAAGTTACATTTCCTTCAGCTATGCAAGTTTACCCTATATTCTAGGAAGCCTCTCAGTAACTTGTAGTACATGATTTTGAGAAACCTACCCAAGCTAGCAGCCGATTCCAATTAAATATTTCAAAATCTGTCAATGTCTATTTATCATTCGTTTATGAGCAACTCAGTTTTTTCTTATTGACTAGTGTTTATCACTGCAAAAAACAACAACAACAAAAAACAACTGTGTCCAGCACAGCATCATTCTACTTAGTCTATCATCATCCATTATGTGTCAGATATGGTACAGTGAACCATAGCAAAAAATAATACAAAGAAATATATAGAGAAGTGATCCACATCTCTTGTCATTTGAGAGATGCAGGTGAAAACAACACTGAGATTCTGTCTCACTCCACAAAGAGTGGCTGCTATCATGAAATCGACCAACAACAAATGCTGGTTGAGCTGTGGGGAGAAAGGAACCCTTGTCCGCTGTTGGTAGAAATGTAGACTGGTGCAACCAGTGTGGAGATCAGTGTGGAGGTTCCAGGACTCGAGGTTGCATCTGACCCAGCTACTACCCTGCCAGGTACATACATGAAAGAATTAAAGGAATCATATCATAGTGGCATATGTGGACCCATGTTCAGTTTGTGATAGCTAAATCCTGGAAACAGCCCAAGTGCCCATCAATAAGAGACTAGATAAAGAAATGTGATTTTTTTTATGAATGGAGAATTAGCCCTAAAAAATGATAAATTTGAGCCAGTTACACACAAATGGATGTACCTTGAGGACATGCTGATTAGTGAAATAAATAGGACACAAGTGTGTAAATGCTATGTCTTTTCTCCAGTATAAAAACTGAAAGTGTAAATAACTTTCAAAATGTATAACAGCCGGGCGTGGTGGCTCACGCCTGTCATCCCAGCACTCGGGAGGCAGAGACAGGAAGATTGCTGAGTTCGAGGCTTATCTGGGCTGCATAGTGAGCTCAGAGCCAGCCTGAACTACAAAAGCGAGACCCTGTCTTAAAAAAAAAAATGTATAACAGGTATTATGAAAAAGGAAGAAAATGTTCAAAAGGAAGAGGAAAAGGGAAGGTAGTGAGTAGCAAAGAAGGGAAAGAAAAAAATTTAATGGTTAAGAATAAAGGAAACAAAGCTTCTGTGCAAAAGGGCTATGGTGGGGATGTAGGGAGGCCAGGAGCATGAGAAAAAATGAGAATCAAGATGCGTCATGCCCAGGAACACGTTCTCAATGTTGAATGTGACCACACTCTATGTATAAAATGCACCAAGAAAGCCAATTTTTAAAAAAGAATATTCAGACCTTGTCTTCGGATAATACAAATTCATACAGAAGATAAAGAACTATAACCCCAAATGCAGTAAGATGAATACTGTGGCAGAGCCAGGGCGAGAAACAACAGTAATTCCGCTGGACGTTTTAGCTGTGTCTCCCATGAACTCCAGGGCACCATTAGCAGTCTTTCCTCGTTGCTCCCGCTTTGACAGAGCGTCCCCTCGCCTTGCCTCGCTCATCGCCCTCCCAGATGTCCTGCTCAACTTTATTGTCCTGGTTTTGAAGGCCGCATATTGTTCCTGCAGGAGCTGTAAAGATGCTACATTCTGCGTCTGGCAGACTGCAACGAACAGAAGAACAGCAATTGCAAGCCAGCACAATACATTAATATTCAGATGGGACAAATCAGTTTCACCTTTGCAATAAGCATCTTTAATCCTTGAAACTTTTGGTCTTCGAAAGGATCGGTGTGGTTTTCGCAAAGAAGTGTTTCTCTTTAGCTCTAAATCTGTATGATGAGGGAACACAGAGGTCAAGTTTATATATGATCCTGATTTTACTTCTGTCTTATAAATTAGGGGAAAAAACATAATTAGTTGATTACTAGAGACATGTCCACTTAATTTGACCATTTATTAAGTTAGGTAATGGAACCCTAACTTATGTGCCTCCTCCATTAAAATGTCAGTTTAATAGTAGTCTAAAGCATTGCTAGAGAAGGCGAAAATGTACCTTCCTTGCTTTATGCAGAAGTCTGTCAACAGCTGCAGTAACAAATTTTCTAGCTGTGTGATCTTTACAAGTATGTGTGGTAGTTAATAAAACAAAAACTTCAGGATGTGTTTTTAAAATCTCACAAACTGGGTCATATTTCTGAACCTTGGTATGCCATAATATTTTAATGGAAGATTCTGTTGGCCTGGTCCTAATTCTAAATTTAAAACAAGTCATAAAATCTGTGTTAAATATAATGAAACATGAAGAATTTCTATCATATCAATTTAAGCTAAAACTCAATACATTGCTTAAATGTCAGATCTAATTGATTAGTAAAATTTCATTGTTCCCCTTTAATCCCTTTTAATCCATTCAGTTCCTTTTAACCACTTTCAAATGCTACATTGTATCATAACTGATGAAAGAATAAAACCCCAATGAAATCACAAATACAGGTCATAGAATTTGAGTTGAAAAGAAGGTTCAGGAACACTAGTAGAAAAAGACCATCATCTCGTCCTAAACTGGCAGCTCTGGTGATTCCAATATGAAAACGGTTTATCATTACAGCAGAACTGAGCTGTACTGATTTTTTTGAGAAAAAAAAAACAGTGCTTTTCCCAGATCATTACTGCCAAAGTACCTTCTGCAATGTCCCAACCTATCTTCAAAGGTGATCTGTGCTGTTTACTGTTCCTTATCACACAAGGCCAGAGAGTCTGACAGGCATATTATCAGGCCCAGTAATCAGATTATCATTCTTTAATGATCAAAAATATTAGTGGAGAATATCAGTTTTGATAATAGTGCTTGATTATTTTGATGGATGCAGCTGTGGCAACCTGGGCTGAAAATATGGAAAGAAAATTCAAACTTCAGTGGGTCTGATCACCCCTGAGACCATCAGCCTTGGTTGATGTCCTGAGAGAGAACGGTGTGCGCCCGAGAGCAAGTGGCCATGGACACTGGTGGCCTCAGGTGTGGTGGAAATTATCTAACCCCCCAAAAAGTAATAATGAATAAAGTAAACCAACACAAATCTCTCTGCTACCATATGAGGAGACATCGGGACTTGTTTTTAAGGATTTGATGGCCTGCCACCTTCATCTAGTAATGTACTTTCTTGCCAAGAATCATGTAATCACAAATGGGAAGGCTTACCTGTGGGATGTTTATTCTTTCATCGTTCAAAATGCCTTTAAGTCAATATGATATTGTTTGGAAGATTATAGCTTTATAATAAATTTGGAAATCAGAAAGTGGGAGATGACACATTTGCTTTGTTTTTAAAGATTATACTAACTATTCACAGTCTCACAGGAAGGCTAGAAGGATTTTCATTTTCTAGTTTTACTTGAAGCAGCTTGGGAACTTTGATATGGAGTGTATTAAATCTGTAGGCCACTTTGGGTAACATTGAAATCTTGGCAATATTAAGTCCTCTAATCTGTGCACATGACATGTTTTGCCATTTATATTTGTTTCTTTAATTTTAGACTTTCATGTTTTTCCCTGTCCCATTCTTTTTCCTCCTTGGCTGTATTTATTCCTAATTATTTAACTCTTTCATTGCTCTTAAAAAGTAAGCTTTTTTTTTTTTTAGACAGCTCAGTTATATAGAACTAAAAATAAGTTCTATTGTTGGTTTTGTATTCTGAAAGATTTCTGAATCCTCTCATTAGTTCTAACATATTTTAGTAGATTTTGAAAGATGTTTTCTCTATATATGAACATACCATCAGGAAACAGAATCTTTAACTACCTCCTTTTTCAAATTAGATTCCTCATTTATTTTTCTTTTTCTATTTCCCTGTATACCATTTCTGGTGCCAGAAGTGGAAGTGGCAAAAGTGGGTGTCCTTTCCTTATTTCTGATCTTAAAAGTCTCCATCTTTTATCATGGAGAAGTTCAACAAAAATGGTTAAAGAAAAAAACTCTTGGAAGAAAATGCTCTGTGAAAATTTTATGACATTTTATTTGGTAATAGTTTCAGATGCTTTCCAAAATCACAGGGCACAGCAAGAGGAATTATGAATTGGTCTGCATGAAAGGTACTATCCACAGTATATGTTTTCTTATAAAATATAAATATATGTACAACATTCATCTAACCTGAGAATAACATACAGAACATGAAAATAGCCCTATAACTTCAAAACAAGAACAAAGCAAATGACCTAACTCAGGAATTGGAAAGGATTTCAGGAAACATTTTCCCAAACGTGATAAATAAATCTCACATCTGATCAACACACATGATATTATGCTTAAAATCACTGATCATTAGGGGAACGCACGTCGAAGTCACAGTGAGATACTGCCTCACTCCCTTAGGATAGCTACTTTTAAAAAAAGTAAAAATTGAGCTATCACGAACTGAGCTGCTATGAATAAGGGTGTCTGTATCAATAAAGAATTCAACTTAAAAAAAAGTAAAAATGTTCACAATGATATGAAGAAGTTCAAAATCTTCTCTGTTGGTAGGAATATAAAATGGTACAGACACCATGGAAAAAGAGTATGGTATTTGTTGAAAAATAAAAAGTATTAGTATTATGTAAGCATTTTTCACATGTTGGTATATTTTCAATATAATTGAAAGCACAATCCTGAGGAGAAATCTATACACTCAAAATCACTGGCATTCATGGATGAATGGATGAACAATGTGCGATGTGTACATACAGCTTTCAGCCTTACACAAAATAGGAATTCTGATATTGCTACAACATGAATTCACTTTTTGAAAATTGAGGTAAATAAAAATATTCAGTCACATAAGACAAATACTATATGATTCTACTTACATAATATAACAAGAATATTCACATTCATAGATAACAAGAACATTTATATTTATAAGTAGAAAAGGAGAAAAGTGGTTGCCAAGAGTTAAAGGGAGAAATAAATGAAGAATTGTTAAACAATAGGTACAAGATCTTTTTTGCAGATGAGATGTTTTGGAGAAGGTGTATGTGACAACAGGAATACACTTAACACTACCGAATTGTGTGCAATTAAAATGATTCAGATGATAAGTGTTTGTGCATATTTTTCCAGAGTGCTGGTTAGTATTTTAAATCTATTTGTCCTGATTCAATGATATACAAATTTCATAATATAAATTGCTAATTAAATCCATGCATTTTACTAGTTCTTAAGAAAGTCTTTCTGATGACAAAGAACACTTTGTTTTAGGTAACTGATATTTAAACGATTCATATTAATGTAAATTTCTGTTTCTTTGCAGTATTAAATAGATGATAAAATTTTAGTTCCATTACAGCAACATATTGCACAAATAACACTGAGGTTGAATAATAAATATAAAACTTAATTCAGATATGGAACTATAGTTTTAAAAATCCTTATATATTTGCATGTACACATATATTTCTCTATTTATAATTGTAATGCATATTTATTTTTATTTTTTTGAAATTTATAGAATAATCTCCTTCAAATAAATATGATCTTGAATAAACGTTAATGGTGTAAAGTTAAATTGAATTCACATGTTAATTGTGTGTGTATATATATATATATATATATATATATATTCCTAAAATGTATAATAGAAATCTCATTATTTCATCTAGTATCCCTCTCAATGTTTCCTGCGTATGTTGTCAATTGACTTGTGGGTTTGATGTATGCTCTCTTTCCATTACATTTTCTTCTAAATATGTCTGAGCCAAATGTCCTTCAAAAAGAATACACTTGGAATATTTTCAGAATGGAAAATAAACAGAAATAAACATAATCACTGAAGAGGGCTTACTTGATTGCAAAGAAAAACGCCAGTAGGTTCGCAAAGCAATCACTCCATTTCTTTGTCAGTTCTGAGAAGCTTATTTATGCATGTGCATAGGAGCTGCCCATGGGAATTAAGTCAACATGGGAGCTACTCACTGCACTTCATTAAAAATGAACTTCTAGCACTCAAGCAAAATCACACATTATTCTGTGGCAGAGCAACTATCAAACCCAAGGAAAGGCATGGTGTTATTTTAAGCAGTAACCTTCTGCTGTATTATAGTAAATTCAGACAATGTTATACAGATACAATTTAGGTTTCTTTTGGTATATTCAACTATACTAAAATTATTTCATTACAACTAATTTTATAAATATCAGTTGACCAATTATTATTTTGTCTTAATTTTAGGATTGTTTTCTCTAGTTCTATGAGGTACAGTACTGGCATTTTGATTGAGATTTCACTAAATCTACATAACAGTTTTGGAAGTATGGCCATTTTTACTACACTAAGTAATAAAAGTCCATCTAAGAACAGGGTCTATCTTACCATTTTCTGATCTCTTTTTTCACAGTCCTGTAGTTTTGAATGTAAAGGGCATTCGTTTTCCTTATTAGATTGATTCCTAAGTATTTTACTTTATTCTATTGTGAAAAGTATGGTTTTCCCTAATTTCTCTCTCAGCAATTTCATTACTTGTAAACAGGAATCCTATTGATATCTGAGTGCTAAATTCCTATCTTGCTATGCTTATCAAATTTGGATATTAATCCTAAGAGCCTTTCGGAGTGCTGAGTCTTCTGTATAGAGAATCATATCATCTGCAAGCAATAATAATTTAATTTCTTCCTTTCTTTCTCTTTCCTTATATTTCCTTCTCTTGTCTAATTGTTGTGGCTAATATTTCCAGAACCATACTAAATCAGAATGGTAAGAGTGGGCGTCCTTGTCTTGCCCATGATTTTAGAGTGCAAATTTTCAGTTCTTGAGAGTTAGAAGAGCAAAAGCAATTCTGAGCAACAAGTGTAAGGCAGTGGGCCCCAAAATACCTGATTTAAAGTTATACTGGAAAGTTACCTCAGAACAAGAGCATGATACCAGCAATGAACAGATCTGAGAATAAGGAGAAAAGTATAGAAGATGCAGAAGCAACTCCAAGCAATCAGCTACCTTACCTCTTAAAAGGGGACCAAAGCACTTAGCAGAAGATGGACTCTAATAAATGATGCTGGGTAAACGAGGTTTCCACATCTGGAAGACTGAACTAAGCCCCGCCTCTTTCACCACACACTAAACTGAAATCACAGTGTATCACAGATTTCAACATAAAAACAGAAACAATCTGCTGGAAGATACAACAGGTAAAACTCTTGAGGCCACAGAGGTAGGCCGCTCCTTTATGAACAAAACCCCATCACATGGGAGACGCCACAAAGACTCAACAGCTGGAGTCACAGCAAATGAGAAGATTTTGCACAGCACAAGGATCCAGCGGCAGAATAAAGACATAGCCCAGGGAATGGGCAAAAAATTCTACCAACTATCCCTCAGATAAAGGACTATTATCTAGAATATATATAAAAAAAAACAAAGGACCAGTCCAGAAAAGAGCATCTGAATGACACTTCTTTCAGATGAAGTGAAAAGAGCAAATAAATATATGGGAAAATGTTCAAGAGAACTAGTCCCTCAAAATGCAAAGTAACACTAAGACGAAATTCCACCTCTCACTCCTGAAAGAATGGAAATCATCCAAAATCAATTCATCACAAATGCTGGTGGGGCTGTGACAGAACTGTTAACTGGAGTGTGAGCTAGTAGAGCCACTATGGAAATCAGTACGGGGACTTTTTAAAAATTAAAAGTAGTTTCCTTTTGACCCAACTATCCCCCTTCTGGACATCTTCCCAAAATATTAAAAAGCCTCACACCACAGTGATACATGTTTACCCACGTGGATAGCAACACAATGTAAAACACCTAAATCTCAGAAACAGTCCCTATGCCCACGAACAGATGAATGGATAAAGAAAGTGTAGAATTTACATACGGGGAGTACTACTTGCCAGGGATAAGAATAAACCTGAATCATTTGTAGGTAAATGTATGCACCTCCAGGACATAATTTTAAGTGAAACAAATAAGACACACAAGTTTCTGAATAGTATTGTTTCTCTTGTGTAAGAAGCCCTAGACTAAATATGGGTCAAATTAAGGATAGATATTGGGAAGTAGGAAGGATATGCACAAGCGGGAAGGGGAACAGAGAGGGGGAGGGGGAAGAGAAGGAAAAGGAAAAAAGAATAAAAGAGAAAATGGCAAAAAGCTTTTGTTAAGCAGGGAGGGGGAGAAAAGTTGGAAGGATAGAAGGAGAATAGGAAAAAATGCAGAATTAAGATATATTTTGTACAAGTAAAAATTCCCTATGAAGAATGTGAGGGCTGCGTATGGCAAGTATGTGCTAATAAAAATATTTTTAAAAGACTACTGAAAAATATATTTTATTAGATGTTTTCACTTTGTTCCTTCATTTTTCCCTAAATCTCAGTTTCAGAAACTCAGTTGAGTTTTTAAAAAAAATATTGAAGTGAAACTTAAGAAAACCCCAGTGATATAGATTAAACATGATCGTTACACCTATTTGTTACCTGAGTACTTTTTGTGTCAGAACCCATGAAAGTTATTTTACAAAAATGAATTAAGAAACAGGAAGTCATTACTTACAACTTTTTCATCAAAAGACAGGATTATAATGTGCATTGTTCATTTCAAACTCAGGTATGTGAGCTTCATATTCTGAGCAGCGATCAGCTCGGTGCACTCAGGCATCATGGCAACCGCGTGGATACGACAGCGAAGCCTGACCGACCCCCACGACACCAGCAGCGCGTGGCTCCGGTGAGGTCTGGACCCCACCTCATCCCAAGCGCTGAAACCCTCTCTGATCCTTTGCATGAAGTGTCTTTCTAAGTCTGCAACACATCATTTACCTTCAGCAAATGCTGGCTCCTAACAGCACCCACTTCCATAAATACCAGCCAGAAACACTGCTAGTCATTAGAATATCTGATATTAAATTGTAGACCTCACAGGGATTACTGGCAACTACATTTGAGGATACAGTAATAGTAAGGGTTCATAAAGACAAAGTCAGAATTATAGAGAAGGGAAAAATAGGAAAAAAATACATATTTTCTGACTTCTGATCTAAAACCAATCAAGTCACTATATGAAACCAAGATGCTTATTCCTCTGTAACTATGGTGCTTATGATCTATTTAAATCTTGTGTGATTTTTTTGAGGGTCAGCCAAATAAACTTTTTTTCTCTTTCTAAGAAATTCAGAAATTGCCGGGTGTGATGGCTCACGCCTGTAATCCCAGCACTCGGGAGGCAGAGGCAGGAGGATTGCTGAGTTCGAGGCTTGCCTGGGCACCATAGTGAGCTCAGGGCCAGCCTGAACTACAAAGCGAGACCCTGTCTCAAAAAAAAAAAAAAATTCAGAAATCAATGGGAAAATAGTTACAAGGAACATGTCTTGGTCCATTTTAGGTTTCTATGAGAAAAAGGCCATAGCTTGGGAGACTTAGAAACACCAGAAATTTACTCATCACTGTTTTGGAATCTAGAAAATCAAGAATCAGAGCCGCAAGAGCGTCCGTGTCCGACGAAGGTTCTTCCCCAGTTCCCAGACGGGGCTACCGGCGCTTGGCTGTTTCTCGCCCCGCAGGATGTGAGGTTTCTCTCCGGGGCGGTTCCCAGACCAGTTCTAATCCCATTCGCGAGGCTCTGACCTCGTGACCTAATCAAGTCCCAGCAAGTTCACTTATTACCATTATTAGGGGATTAAATTTGAATTTAAGATGCTGGGGAGGACTCAACACTCAGTCTGGATCAGATATCACAAGCTGAGAGCTCAGACAGATTGTTAGATTGGGTTGATTTGGGAACCCGGTGAAGGATTTTGTTCTCTGAGGGCTTCTCCCGATTCTGCATTTGAATTAGCCCCATGTCTCTGGTTCCTGACTTTAACAGAAGATTTTATACCTTCCTATAAAATTGGATATGCTTTCTAATTCTTAAGAGAAAGTGTTTAGTTCTTTCTTTTAATGAATCAAGACAATTAGACCCAGATCAGAATTACTGCATGATTTTTATTACAGTTTCAGCTAGTATTTCATGTTTTAAAAATTAATTTATAAGATTTCCAATAAAAAGGCCTCAGCAAAGTTATATGATCCTGTTTTACATTCTTTGCGCTTTGAAGAAACATTGTTCTGTGTCCTTTTCATTTAATAGAACTGGACAGAATATCAGCTACAATATGGATAGTTACTATTTGGCTCTGGAGAAGTCGCATTTCCTGGTGATAAATGTAGAAAGATACACTAAGGTATTATTATGTAACGAAATTCAGTGGGCGTCTCCCAGCTGGCCCTTCTGAGTACCTGTACCAGTGGTTTCCTGTCTCTTAAGACTTTGACTTAATTTACAATCACTGCTGATTGTCAACGGAGGGGTTGCTCGCAGCTAATCATTGGTACATTTTAATAACGCGATGAGAGGGTTTTCAGTCGGGGTTTCCTCAAAAGGACGTGGGGACAAGGGTCTGAGGTTCCTTCTATACCACAGTAGAAATCGGCAGGCACAGGAAGGGGGCAGCTGTCACAATGATTGAAATGAAAGAGAAACTTGATTTACTCCTCTGTATGTAGCTCTCCAGAGTTAATAATGTATGTGTTATTTGTACCACTTGCATCTGGCCTTTTGAATAAATGAGAGACTCTAGACTCTTGTATTTTGTCTTTTCCTTTTCTTTCCTCACATTATTGTGCTGCGGTTGACTAGAACCCAAGAGTCATATTTTCATGACGTCTACATATATGTATGTATGCTTATTTTCTTTTGCTCTAAGTTTTTTTTCTGTAAAAGATGAGATATTATAGGCTTGAAGGGAACAAAATCCTCTGGTGCATATGCTTTTATTAAAAAAGCACTTTTATAGAAATGCATTTTCATCTCCATAAACTCTATAAAAACAGACTTCAAATTCAATTTGGTTTGTGGGATGTAGTTTCCTTTAAGGGAAGAGATAGTTAGTAGTTAGACCCGGCGGGAAGCATCGCGGGACGTGCAGCCCTTCTTTGTGCTCGGGGTCCTTCGACCTGGATGGGGCAAAAATGCATAACATTCCTCCTGCTTTCAGGGTGGATCTTGCTCTTGAGAGGGGGAGACAGGGCTTGTCCAGACTTGTCTACAGTTCGAGAAGCAGCGTTTGCAACCACTTTGCCATTAACACAGGTGTCTCTCTAATGTCTGTTTGCTCAACCTGTGAGTCCGTCTCTTGTTTCTCAATCTTTCAGGGGAGGAATGGTTGGTCATTCTGGGTGTTCGGGTACCCGCGCGTCCCCGGATGACATCTACTCCTCACCCCTAATCAAACCCTGCAGTTAAAAACAGGCGTTTAAAAAAGGAGCTTTATAACAAGGCGTTTGAACACTATGCCGGTACGGACGCTATCACTTGGCACTGTTTTAGCTCGCGTTTGGGCTCCCTTTTTTCTCATGGGAGCTTCACCGAGAGACGTTGTCCAGGGCAGACACACCAATCTAGCGCCGGGAGAGCACAGGCTCCTCCGCAGCTCGCGGTGTCTCCCACTTCCGCTGCCCAACGCCACTGCCCCGGATTAGTCTTAGTCTCTCGTTTGGATTATTAAAGTGGCAGGAAATCGAAGGCTCTTTGAGCTCAGGGTAACTCCTAAACAATGTCTTTGCCACTTGGATTTAGATTTTTTTTTTTCTCTCACAGCTTTGCTACGCAACCGTCCACTGACCTAAACTCCGTAATGACCACACGAGATCAAGTGTAACCTGACCTCACCTTCAGTGCGCGTCCCTCTGTCCCTCTCGGCTGCTTCCCTGCGAACACTGAAAAGGAGGATGACAGCAACTGTCAAGCGCGGGTCCTCACGGCTGCGTGTGCGGCGTCCCCCTTCAGATCCGCACCAAGCAAGCCGATAGCAGGAAGCTCAGCCCGGCACCGCCACGACCGGGGAGGCTCTGGTCAGCCCGGTGTGTCTGGGGCTCACAAGGCGATGCAGCAGCACTGACACCTCCAGTCCCACAAAAAGTAGTTCTTCAACTTGCCCCCAGCCTTCCTCTGCATTCCTGAAACTCTGGCACAGTGTGTCTGTGAGCGCAGTGTGGGGCCTTTTCAAGGTGCAGGGCCCGCGGCCCAAAGGGGAGGAGCTGGCCTTCCAACAGGCCAGAGGCTCCTTCAGGGCAGCAGGAAG
>PVIC010026562.1:0-24455 GCA_004025085.1 Thryonomys swinderianus
AAAAAAAAAAAAAAAAAAAAAAAAAAAAGTAAAATTGTCCTCAACACAAAGTCATTCCTAAAGTCAAGAAAAAGACAATATATAGCAGAAGACATTTGCAAAGCATATGTCTGATAAAGGTTAGTGTATATATACATATATAAAAGGTTAGTGTGTATATATATATAGTGTATATATATATATAGTATATATATATAAAAGGTTAGTGTATATATATATATAAAAGATATATATATATATATATATATATATATATATCTTTTATGACTCAGCAACAAAGAAACAACCCCATCAAAACTTGGGCAAAGAGCTCCAACAACTGACTCTTCAGAGGAGTTACAATAATGGCCAAGAGGCACCTGCCATGGGCTTAGTGCCCTTGAAAAGAGAAAAAGCAAACAGCTCGATGTGTTCATTCCTGCTGGATGGTTCCAAAAGCTGAAGCAGTAAGTGTATCTGTGTACAAGGAAGGAAATGAATATGGTGCTCATGCTTCTGTTTGTAAACAGTCCAGTTAGCAAACAAAGCATGTGGCAGAGTTTTGTTTCCATTCACAAACTCCACCTCAGGGGACAAACACAACCACAGCTATCTTCTCCACACAAACACAAATGCACTCATCTTTCCTCAAATCTTTTTTTTTTTTTTTGGACCTCAAATCTTAAAAGAAATTAAGTTCATAAACTGAGCCACCACTGTAATTGATTGTATCCATTGTTATTAATTTTTTCCTCATAATATAAGTAGCAAGTTTATGGATACATACAAGTATTACATAGTTCATAAGCTTCTCTTAGGCACATAATAAAATATGTACTACCTACAGAATGCATTCAGAAAAATGGAATAATACTCATACATAAGTTTGAAATTAATCTTCCACTTACAGTTTTAAGACTTTCGGAGACATCTCCCTGCAGAATATTTCAAAGACTTTTTATCTCTTTCATAAAACCCATATTTACCATCTTGTATACAAAACTCAAAGAACCCTTGCAATGTTACAGTTGGAAGTGCATTTAAAACCCATTTGGTCCGGCGCCAGGTGTGGTGGCATGCCCCTATAATCCTAGCACTCAACAGGCTCAAACAAGAGGTTCGCTGCAAGTTCAAGGCCAGCCTGTGCTACATAGTGAGCTCAAGACCAGCCTGAACTACATAGCAAGACCTGTCTCAAAAACAAAAACAAAAATAAAAACAAAACACACCTTTAGTCTTTGACTTTGCAGTTGAAACAGATTCAGTGTATGGAGTTTTAGCCAAGGCCATAGGGCTACATAGTGCCAGACAAGACTATGATATATCTCTTCCCAAACAACTCCAGCACAGCAACTACTCAGCAGCCCACACTGATACTCACTGTCTTTTCTCTCCAGTCCTATTAGCAGTGACATACAACCTCTAGGAGGCATTTCCCAGGCTCCTCGGTACCACACGCGGCCGTGTGACTCCACTGTAGCTGGGGAGATGTAAGCACAAGAACATGGCCTTTAAGGAAGTCTTCTTCGAGGAAGGCTTTTCCATTCTCCCTTCCTTCTTTATTCCCTGGGCCTGGAAGGGAAGCTAAGACCCTGACATGTCACCATAGCAACACTGGACAGCCTATTTTTGGATCTTACTTGAGAAAAAAAAAATTGGTGTGTTATTTAGGCTGCTGCTGTGAGTTTTCAGCTCTGTGCAACCTCAACTTACTAACTCGTCTTGCTTCCCTCGACCTGTAAACCTGCTCCCCTAGCTCAGCTGCTTGGACAAAACACCGTGTAGTCAACACTAATGACTCTCGTACACACACCCCACGACCCTTCTATCAGCAATTTGTCAACTCTTTCTTCAAAGTGGACTGAATCTACTTGCCTCCCTCCCTTTCTCTGTCCTTGCTCGGGCCCTGGCCACCACCTTCTCCACATGCTAACAGCACTATCTCCGATAGGCTCCCTGCTTTAATTTTTGCCCACCACCCCCCTTCCCCTTGTCTATTTACACAGAACAGCTCAACTGAACCTCTAACAGGGTAAGTTAGCCCATGTTCCTTTTCTCAGAACTTTTCAATGGCTGTCAGGACTGAGTCCAACATCCTTCTCTGAGCAACTGCCTGCTAGTCTCTGCCTAGGCCTCTAACCTTACTACCCACACACATGGGCAGAGTCACACCACACCTCTTCACTACCTCGGGGCTCACCAGCTCCTGCCTGGGCCTGTCTGTTTTGGGAACCCTTGTCCCCATCTCCACACATATTCTCACCCTTACCCTTCAGCCCTCTGACCAAATGTGGTTTATCAAGGAGATCTTGACCATTCTACCTAAAATAAAACTCTGCTCTGGGCCAGAGATTTAGCTCAGTGGTTCCGGCGCCTGCCTCGCAAGCGCAAGGTCCTGAGTTCGATCCCCAGTAACCACATGCAATGCTGGGTGTGGTGACTCACGCCCACCAGCAATCAATACCACATACCACAGTGCCGGGCATGGTGGCTCACGCCTGTAATCCCAGCACTTGGGAGGCAGAGACAAGAGGATTGCTGAGTTCCAGGTTTGCCTGGGATACAGTGAGCTCAGGACCAGCCTGAACTACAAAGCAAGACCCTGTCTCACAAAAAATAAAATAAAATAAAAAATAAAACTCCGCTCTCCCTTTGTTCTTCAGCGCACTCACCCCCCGGCCTCCATTGTGTGTGTTGTCTGGACCGATCCCCTGCAAGGGTAAGTTCATTTACTTTATTCACTGTGTGGTTCCTAGTGCCCAGAAGAGGTGTAGCATGTGGTAGATGCTCAAAGCGTGTCTGCTGACTGAGTACGTGAACGCTAAGCGGGGTCCTTTAACCATTTCCCGGAGCTTCTAATTAAAACACGGGTGTTAGGGGATAGTTGCTAAAGCCATTTGCTCTGAGTGTAAGTACAGCTATTGGGTCTACTAGCTCTCCCTGTCACGACTTACTAAGTATTTGCTGTCCACAAAGATTTCATCGTATTAGTTAACTATGAAAATAGAAACAATAATTTGGTTTTTTATTCTGATACTTATGGTGAAAAGCAGTTTTTTAAAAAAGACACACCTCTCTGTAAGAATCTAAGGTCTCTTAGCAAAATACAGACCCTTTTCTCACTGTTCACAGAGAAGAAGGTCATAGAGACCACTCACTATCCAGTGAGGAACTGAGCAGTCACCTCGGAGCTTTCCAGCTTTATGGAGACTCCTGATGATTAATTTTAAAACATTAACAGTTAAAAGTCCACTAAAACAGATTTATCTTTTCATCTACAAGCAATTTATTTCTTTCCAAAGTTAGGAAGTTCTCATCTGGCCTTGTAAACTATAATAACAAATCTTGAAGTACACTTTATTTACTAAATAAGCTCAGAACATTTTTGGAGACATTGTATTATCAATATTTGTTTCCATCTGGAGAAGGAACAAAGCCTGACAACACCCCAGTTCCCATGTTCAAAGAAGACTGAGGAGCAGTCTAGCTTCTTCCAGCAGAGAACCGGCTGGAACTCAGACAAGGAAGAATCATCGAGCTCTTTCTAAGGTTTTGCTTACAAAAACATACTCCCCTCCTGCATTCCTGATGGTTTTTGCTTCAAGCTGCTGAAATATTCTTTCTTTAGGAAAAACAAAACAAAAACAGCTCCTAAGAAAGTGAAGGCCTTGCCTTTGAATACAGATCTTCCTACCATTAATTCAGCATTTCCATTAATTCAGCATCCTTAAGCGAATGATTTACCTTTTGCCTCAGGTTCTTCTAAAGAAATCTCATGACAGCTCTGGAAGACAGCTACTAAAAATAAGCAGGTAGAGTGTGCATCCTTACACAAGGCCCAGCACCCAGTAGGTACTCAATAAAAGGTAGCTATTACCACTCCATGAGAAACTGCCTAGTCTACTCAAAACGGTGGCACTTTTTGAAGGAATACACACAAATAATTCATTTGGTAGAGCACTTGGAAAACACAGCAAAGTATGGATTTAAAAATCTCCCACAGTACTGCACAGAAAACCTCCCACAAATAAGATGCTGTAGACGATTGTTCCTCCAAAACTTCAACATAGTGCCCTCTGCTGGCCAGTGAGAAACCTGAGCCGTCCAATCAACTTCCATGACTAGGCAAGAGTTACTCAGCTAGGCTTCCGTCCCCATCTTGGGAACAAAAATCAGGTATTACATTACAAGGGGCAGAAATCGTGACAAAGGTTATGGCGAAGTAATTGGGATGTTAACAGAAGTCAAGGCTGGCCTTTCCATGTGCTCATCCACCCTAAAGATTCTTTTTTCAAACTTCGTGGTCTCCTATTTTTAAAATGCTGTAATTGCATGCAAATGTTATAGCAGAAAAACAATGCAAGGGGCATTAAAAATCAATCTTCCATGTAAGCCTCAGATTTTCCAGCATGAAGATCCAAAAGCAGAAGTGGTGACAAATGTGTAGAAAACAGAGTGAAAAAGTCAGAATGCATCATTAAAAATGTTACAACAAAAAGACGGGGGGGAGGGGGATCTCTGGGAGCTTATGTCTGATTCAGCTGGGAGTATCAAGTACAAAACAGGATTTTAAAACCTTCTCATAGGTAAGATCCAGAAATTCAATTAGGAAGCAGCCTGGACCTTTCTCTGCATGCAAATAATAAGTTTAATGGAAGAGGCTGCTCCAGTCTGTTGGCTGAAATTGCGGATATAAAACACATTCCCAGCTCTGAAGGTGTGAAATAGAACGGGTTGCAAACTGGCAGTCACGGGGCCGTGCAGCTTGGTTTGGCACTCGCTGTGTTTTTTTAAAATTAATTAGTTGCCAACACTTTAAAAGTGGAGATTTCATTATCGACATCCAGTTTCTGCCTTCTTATAAGCAAACGGGGAGATGTGGCCATCCTGGGCCAGCACTCTCTGGGAGCACCAGCCAGCTACAGCCACGTGGCAGCAGGCGTCCGGCTAACTGACCCAGGCTCCCCCTCTGCTTCAGCCCCACGCTGTCGGCCGCCCTCGTCCCCTCACCATTGCTCGGCCTCTGTGAACGCCTGAGTCTGAGACCCTGGGGTAGGAACCAGCTTAGGACAGTGACGATGAGCTCTATTCAGTCTACACGCACCAGTATGAACCAGGGACAAAGTACTCTCTTAGGCATTAGGGATCTAAGGAATAAGACATGATCCCTGATTCCAAGTAATTTATGGGCCGCAGGAAAAGACAAAAGTGAACTGGTCGTGATCATACATCACTGAAAAAAGCATCTAAGTCATAATGTCCAAGGTAATTAAATTCACTTTAACCTTTTGAGTTGACATTTAGCTCACCCATGCCCAGGCTTTCTTCTTTCATAATATATGCACTTAAAGGTACAAATTTTCCTCTATGAATACCTTTCATTCTATGTCATCATTTTCTATATTCTTCTGTATCTTCCTTGACCTGTGGAGGATTTCAAGGTGTTATTCCTTAATCTCAAAACATCAAATGCTCTAATTACCACTTCAAATTGATTCTACCTTAATTGCCTTAGAGACAAACACACTTTAAATTAGTCTAACCCTTTGAAATTTGTTAAAACTTGCTTTATGGACTGGCGTGGGCTCCAGCATGAGCTTGGAAGGTGCAGCCATCCTTCAGTGGGCAGGGCCAGTGTTCGGTGTCCAGCAGGTCAAGTTTGCTGCTGGTGCCGTTCAACTCTTCTTTACCTCTGACTGTTGTGTGCTTAAGGCGATGGGCATGAAAATACACAAACCTCACACACCTAGTCCAATAAAGTTTGACAATGAATGCCACCATGTAATCTAAATCAAGATTAAGCCACTCCTCAGAAGCTTTTCTTATGTCCTCCCGAGATAACATGCTACTTCCTTCCCCAGAACCACTGCTCTTTTATTAAGTTTTATCTGTTCTTGAAATGCAATCCCAGTATATGCATGTTCCTGTGTGTCTGGCTTCTGATTAATCTCATGAGCCCCTTCCCTGTTGCTATATATAGCAATTGTTCATTCTGTCCACTACAATGTAACACTGCATTGTAAAAGTCTGGCATAGTGTACTTATCTCATCTGTTCAGAAACACTTAAATTGTCTTTAATCTGCAACTATGGTTAAAAAAATTCTGCCACAAGAAACCTTGTAAACATGAATTTTGAAGAGTATATACTCTCTTTCTTACTGGTTACACACCATTTAGTGGATTGGACAGGACCATGGGTAGGCACACTTTTTCATACCTTCCACCATTATTTAAGTTCTAAATTCTCCACATCTTCATCTGTTAGGCCTTTTATAATCCTTGCCCTTTGTATGGGCCTGTGATGGTATCTCACTGTATTTTAAATCTCTGTCTCCCTCACAACTAATGGTGTTGAATGTCTACCTTCCCTGAAGTACCGTTTGGATAAACTCTGTGAAGCATCTGTTCCTGTTGTCCATCCTGCTGTACTTCTTTTTTTTTTTTTTCGAGACAGGGTCTCTCTTTGTAGTTCATGCTGGCCCTGAGCTCACTATGTAGCCCAGGCAAGCCTGGAACTCAGCAATCCTCCTGTCTCTGCCTCCCAAGTGCTGGGATTACAGGCATAAGCCACCAGGCCCCGCACTGTGATATGTGATATTGATTGCTGGTGGGTATGAGTCACCACACCCAGCACTGTTGTATGTGGTTACCGGAATCGAACTCAGGACCTTGCACTTGCAAGGCAGGCACCAGAACCACTGAGCTAAATCTCCAGCCCATCTTGCTGTACTTTTAGAAGTTTGGTGCTATTTTTAGGTGCATTAATATTTAGAACTGTATCTTTCTTGTGAACTGAAACTTTTAAGGCCCTTTACCTCCAGTAACATGTTTTGCCTACAATATATTTTGCTCCAGAGAAATGACAATACCAGATTTATACATAATTGCAAATTTGTTTTATTTTCAACATATCTACCCTTATGTTTTAGATATCCCATATTAATAGCAAGCAGTTGAACTTTAAAATTTAGTTTGAGAACCTTTGCTTTTTAGTTGTAACATTTATCCTGTTTATATTTAATGTAATTACTGACATATTTGTTTTAAAATGCTTTACTATGTCCATTTTATTGATTCTAACTGCTTTGTATTATTTTCCCCTCTTGGTTATTTTTTCTTTTTTGCAGTTGTTTGGTTATTCCACTTCTTTCCCTGTCTCAGCTTGGAACTTCAGTGATTATCCATAAACAACAATTTGTATCTCTACTATATCAAAGCCTATCATTGGTACTTTTATTCTCCCCAACAACATAAAGACCTCACATTTTAACTCCTACTCTGACATATTTGCCATTGTGATGTGTATTCTAATTCTCTATATTTAAGGCCCCATAAATCTTATTGCTTTTTTTTTTTTTTTTTTGAGACAGGGTCTCGCTTTGTAGTTCAGGCTGGCCCTGAGCTCACTATGTAGCCCAGGCAAGCCTCGAACTTAGCAATCCTCCTGCCTCTGCCTCCCGAGTGCTGGGATGACAGGCATGAGCCACCACGCCCGGCACTGTGGTATGTGGCATTGATTGCTGGTGGGCGTGAGTTTCCACGCCCAGCATTGTATGTGGTTACCGGGGATTGAACTCAGGACCTTGCGCTTGCGAGGCAGGCGCCGGAACCACTGAGCCAACCCTCCGGCCCTCTTATTGCTTTTTATAAGGTAATATTCATTTATCATTTTATCCATTTCTTCCTGCTCACCACCCTTCTCTATTCATCCTAAAAAGTATGCCTTAAGTATATTAGTATATTATTATAAGTATACATAGCTTAAGCATATATTATCTTAATATTAACTGATCTCTCAGCTTTTGTTTCCCTGGAAGTGTCTATGTTTACCCCACTATTTCTGAAGATAAATGCTGGAGGTGGAATTCTGGGTTAGTAGATTGCTTCTACCACCTGTCTGCCAAAACACCTCCCATTCAGATCAGCAATAGCTTTAATAGCTGATTCAACTCTCAAATTCTAAAAATACTCATACTTTACATTTCAGGACTTCTATTTTTCTGGTCTAGAATTTCCTGTGATTCTTTTTCAAATTTTATATACACTCAGGATTCAGTGGAGCGCGGGGGCCACTGTGGACTCCAGCAGCAGAGTGCAGCCTTGGGCAGAGTTGGCCGGTTGGGCTGGTGTGAAAACCCAAAAGATGTCCCTGTATGATGACCTGGGAGTGGAAACCAGTGACTCAAAAGCAGAAAGCTGTTCTAAAAACTGTCACTTCTGCAGTCTCAGTTTCCGGTGAAGAAGGTAGCTCTCACTCCAGCAAAGACTAAAGACGTTTATGCTAATGTTTCTTTTTAAAAGAGAGGCAGAATTTATCTTTTTGAAGCAGTCTTACATCCCAGATTAAAGGAAGAGCCAAAGGATGAAACAAAGTACTGTTTTTGCTCCCCTCATTAGCACTGCTGAGGCCAGGCAGGTGCACCCCTCGCCACACACTGTGGCAGCCCGAAGGATGCTTTTCATGCTGGGTTTCCTGGGGGAAATTCTGAATCCTTCAGCTGACAAATATGATCCTAGGCTGCCTAATGACTATGAGAAAGTAGTCAAATGCCAAAGAGAGGGATGACAGGCAGCGGGAGTTGGAGAAAGAGAAGGAAAATAGAGAAAAAAAGAAAAGGACGTAAAGACAGATACGAAGCTAGTGGGTTTTCAAGGCGACCAGATCCAGATTCCAATGAAGATGAAGATGATAAGCAGGACTGGAGAACAAGGGGGAGCTGCTACCGTACCACCAACTTCTCTCGCACAGAAAGACAAAGCCACCTGAGATTTTCCTCGTGAAGAGGACTCAAGACCTCGGTCACAGTCATCCAAAGCTCCTCTTCCTCCCCCAGTAGATGAGGAACAGGATAGACCAGGATCCAACAGGGCCCAGCAATTCCTTCCTTGCTAACCTGGGTGGCACAGTGACACCTAAGGTCATGCAAAAGCATGGCTCTGGGAGAGCCAGGGTCCGGGAAAGCAGCACCACACCTGTTGGTGGAGGAGACGAGCAAACAGGGCAAGACCCCTGTGGGGCGGGGGCACAGAGAAGGGTGAGTCCCAAGATGCGTCAAAGAAGTTGGATTCAGATCCATCAACTGAAATACTTAACTGTCCTACTCCAGTGGTCCTACTGAGAGTGTGGCTGGTGCAGAAGCTGACGAAGACTTAGAACTGCAAAGAAGAATGTGAAAAATACGGCCAAGTTGGCAAATGTGTGATATCTGAAATTCCTGGTGCCCCTGATAATGAAGTATGAATAGTTTTAGAATTTGAGAGCTGAATCAGCTATTAAAGCTATTGTTGATCTGAATGGGAAGTATTTTGGCAGGCAGGTGGTAGAAGCATGTTTGTACAATTTGAATAAATTCAGGATCTGGGATTTGCCAGAACAAGTTTGATTTTTAAGATCTAAAAATCAGAAATCTTTAAATGAGCTGTAGACTGAACAAAGATGATCCTTTAAAGCTTTGTGGGCAAAGCTGATGAGTACTGGGGCTGCTGGAGGGACTTCTGATGTGTATGTTGACTGGCCCCTTTATTTTATGATGTTTTAATATAGTATAAAAGTCCTTTTGGGCTGAAGATTTAGTTCAATGGTTCTGGTGCCTTCTTAGCAAGCCCAAGGTCCCTGGTTAGATCCCCAATAACCACATAAAATAATACCGGGCATGGTGACTCATGCCCACCAGCAATCAGTGCCACATATCACAATGCTGGGTGTGGTAGCTCACCCCTGTAATCCCAGCACTTGGAAGGCAGAGGCGGGAGGATTGCTGAGTTTGTGGTTTGTCTGGGCTACATGGTGAGTGAGCTCAGGTTCAGCCTGAACTATAAAAAATGAGACCTTGGGCCGGAGGGTTGGCTCAGTGGTTCCGGCACCTGCCTCGCAAGCGCAAGGTCCTGAGTTCGATCCCCGGTAACCACATATAATGCTGGGCGTGGAGACATGCCCACCAACAATCAACGCCGCACACCACAATGCGGAAGTGGTGGCTCATGCCTGTAATCCCAGCACTCGGGAGGCAGAGACAGGAGGATTGCTGAGTTCGCAGTGGCTTGCCTGGGCACCATAGTGAGCTCAGGGCCAGCCTGAACTACAATGCGAGACCCTGTCTCAAAAAGCAAAAAAAAAAAAAAAAAAAAAAAAGTAAGACCCTGTCTCAAAAAAAAAAAATGTCCTTTAAAAGATACTTATAAATTGTACATGGTTTTTTGTTTTTGTTTTTTGAGACAGGGTCTTGCCTTGTTGTTCAGGCTGGCCCTGAGCTCACCATGTAGCCCAGGCAACCCTCGAACTCCGCAATCCTCCTGTCTCTGCCTCCTGAGTGCTGGGATTACAGGCTGAGCCACCATGCCCAGCAGTGTGGTATGTGGTGCTGATTGGCAGTGGGCGTGAGTCATCACATCCAGTATTCTTGTATGTGGTTACTGGGGATGGAATTAGGGACCTTGCGCTTGCTAGGCAGGTGTCAGAACCACTGTGCTAAACCTCCGGTCCTGTTTTTAGTTTGTTTGAGATAGGGTCTCACTTTGTAGTTCAGGCTGGCCCTCAACTCACTGTATAGCCGAAGTTACCCTCAAACTCACATCAATCCTCCTGCCTCTACCTCTGCCTCTCGAGTGCTGGGATTACAAGCATAAACCATCATGCCTGGCACTGTGGTATGTGGTACTGGGGATCGAACTCAGGACCTTGCACTTTCCAGGCTGACGCCGCAACCACTGAGCTAAATCTCCGGCCCTGTACATGCAGTTTCTAATGAATTAAAATCTCTTTGTAATCTTATGAATACAGTGATCATGTTCTTACTGCCTGATAACTAATATTTGGAACCTCTATGGTCTATTGTCTGTTGCTTTTGTTGGTTACATGTTGTGCTGTTCTACAGATCTGGTTATTTTTAACTGTGTTCAGACAGTGTATTTGAGAACCTGTTTGTAGATATAATTGAAGCTTAAGCTGTTGTTTGGCCCCTAGAAGATTTATGACAACTTCTGCTAGGACTTGGAGGTCGTTTAAATTCGATTTTACACAAATTCAACTACAATTTGTGTAATCTTCCTTATCATCCCGTTCTCCAGGGCAGTGGTGGTAAAACTATGGCACGCATGTTGTTTTCAAGACAAAAGATGTTAATGTATGAGCTATTTTTTTCTAAACTAAAAACCTCAGTATTCAGGTTTAATTACAGTGCTGGCCCTTTATGATAAATGAGGGACTGGTGGTTGCACTTTGAGCATTTGCCTCTCAGAGGTTCACCATCACTGTTCTAGGGTACAGCACTTTGGGGGTCCAGCCCAGAACAAGATTTATCAACTCATCTTGAAGCCCAAATTTTGTCCTCTGTCCAGGGAGACTCAAGGCACTGCTCCCCACCCCGTCATGCTCTCAGAAGCCATGTTGGCACTGAATGACCTTGTCCCTGAAACCTAACTAGACCGTGGACTTGAAACATTAGCATTCATTTCTCTCCACCAGGAAATTGGTAGGCATTTAAAAATATGGAACCAGTCTCCATTCCATATGGACCCAAGGGCTAGTGGTAGAACACCATTGGCGAGGACAGAGAATTAAAGCACTGATAAAGAAAAGCTCAGAACCTTTTGAAGAACCTGGGAGCTTTCCAGGTTCTTCCACTGAAAAGCCAAGCTACTCGGGCTCACCAAGACTTTCCTGTGCCTGTAAGATTGGATGTCCTTTGTATTCTAATGCTAATTTGAGGTCAAGAGTCTGTCCTTGCACCTAATAATCTCGATAGAGTTAGGAAGGGATCTGTCAACTATTACTAAGGGGCTGAGATATTAAAAGATATTACTAAGGATTGTTACAAATGGACTGAGAGCTACAAGTATAAACCAATCAGGAGTCAGCACAGCTCCTAAAGCCATCAGTGTAACGAGCTGTGATTCCGAAGTCATCTTACACAGTTTCCTTACAGTGACAGCTCATTGGTTTTCAGGGTTATCCGCAAGGCACAATCAACATGGTTAAGATACATGTGTACGGAGAGAAAATGTGCCCTTGGGACCAGGGGAAATCACACACACTGCAAAATAAGGCAGGTGACAAAGTGGGCTGGCATCAGGACATCTGAACAGGTGATATTCAGTGATAAAGATCTACAAAGGAAGGGGGCACATCAAGTGACATCCTGCCAGGGTCAGGAACAAGTCATGTTGTTAATGTATGAGCTATTTTTTTCTGAACTAAAAACCTCAGTATTCAGATTTAATTGCAGCGCTGGCCCTTTGTGATAAATAAGGGACTTGTGGTTGCAGTCATATCAGTTCAGGTCAGTTTTGCTGCAAATAAATTGTGCCATCAATCTTTTTTTTTTTTTTGAGACAGGGTCTCGCTTTGTAGTTCAGGCTGGCCCTGAGCTCACTATGTAGCCCCGGCAAGCCTCGAACTCAGCAATCCTCCTGTCTCTGCCTCTTGAGTGCTGGGATTACAGGCGTAAGCCACCACGCCCGGCTGTGCCATCAATTTTATCAATAAAAACAACCTTCTCAGCCAGGTGTGGTACCTCACTCCTGCCATCCCAGCACTTGGGAAGCAGAAGCAAGAGGATTGCTGTGAGTTCGAGGCTTGCCTGGGCTACATAGTGAGCTCAGGGCTAGCCTGAACTACAAAGCGAGACCTTGTCTCAAAACAACAACAAAAAAAACCATTCAAGACTGTAAATAAAGGTTTGCTAAAGATTGTGACTGAAAGCCAAGCATGGTGACACACTTGTCATCCCAGCACTCATAAAGCTGAGACCAAAGGACTTTCACAAGTTCAAGGTCAACCTGAGATACCTAGTAAGTCTCCCCCAAAAAAGATTATAACAAATTCTGGAAGGAATGATCGCAATCTATAAGGAGAAAGAGGTATACAGTTTAATTCAATGTGATAATAATGAAGCATTGAAAAACACACGATGAAAGCTATCTGGGAATATGTGGAAAGACTGGAGAATAAAGTTTGTCAAAAAGTCTCAGGGAAAGGGAACATAATGCGTGAAAGAGTGGAGTACACCTTAACTGCTGTAATTTCAAGGGGAGTATATGAATATCCCTGTACATATGTCCATATCCCTTTGTTACCTTTGGTGTTGCGCTGTGTTCCTTAAGCTTGTCAATAAAACCATCAGACGGGAAAACCCACTTTGTAGCACTGAGTCTTCAGACACTCATGAGACACCATGTAAGGAATCAGCAGTGGTTCTCAAAGTGTGGACTCCTAGGAAGCAGCACTAGTAAAACTAGACACTTACTAGACAGAAAGACTCTTTGGCCCCATGTGAGCTACTGATCTATAGCTCTGGAGTGAGACCGGTGATCTGTGCTCTAATAAGTTCTCCAAGGGATTCTAACAACATGATGAAGACTGAGAACTTCTGATCTAGAATAAACCCTTCTCTGCATGTGATTTTCAGACCATCTTCTCAGACTTTGTCAGAAGCTGCATCTCCTCAGAACCAGCCAGCTACTAAAGCGCACTGAAGTGTGGAGCTCAGACTCCACCCATCTAAGAAACACTCCACGTGGTTGCGCCACACAGAAACATGCAGTGCCATTCACCACATGTGCCTGCAGGAGACTGTGAATGAGTTGAGTGCAAGGACTGTTTTGCTAGTTCATCTCAACATGGGTGCTGTGACAGACACTCAGTAAATGTTTACTAGCTCCACATTAACTTGTATGCCACTACAGCACCTGCCAAGGCTGCTCAGGGTGAAGGGGAACTACGGGAGCACGCTCTCACCCCTTCCTGCCCAACACCGTAAACAACTTGCTCATTTAAACATGGAGGCCAACTTGCTAAGAACAGTCAGATTATTAGTTAGTGAATGAAAGCCATCTGTGTTTTGAAACTATTTCATTTTAAAGAAAAACAACTATGGATTGGGAGAGTAATAGAAAAAGCAGAGCCTTAGTACTTCTGCTACCCAGAGGTGAAATTCAGTTTCATTTAAATAAAGCTGACAGACATAACTGTTCGTCTAGGAGGATACAATCCATTTAGAAACATGATTTTGGCAAGAAAAGAAACCTCTGTTAAAAGATGGCTTTCAGCACCTGCACCCTTTGTTTTAGCTTTGGAAGAAAGACAGGCAAGACAAGAAGGAAAGAGACCTGTGGGTTATTCCTAAACACAAATCACCCTCCAGAGTCTGGCCAAGGGCAAAACCTCAACAGTTAAACTTTCTCAGATTCTGAGCAACAACTCAAGACTAAATTGCAAAGGTTTAAGAAAACACGCACAGGAAATTAGTAACTGAACTTGTGGACACATACACTTCAGTTCATTGCTCATTTTAAAACATTGTTCATTTTATTTTTTTTACCCAACCCAGCATCAGTGACATACAAAAGGATATAAAGTGTCAGATATCAACAGGAAGGCACAGAAAACAACTGCCAAGGAAGAAACGCAGCACAGGAATGAACGGTTGCTCATCTATACCTGCTCAACTATACAAGGTTCATTCCAGTTTCCCAACTCTGGAGGAAAGAAGCTTTATGCATTTGATGACAGTCAAGCAGACACTTTAAGAGCGGATACCACCATGTTTGGACTGAGAGCAGGGAAAGGTTTTAACAACACTAATTTTCAAGCCAGGTCACAGCATCGGGACTCTCAGGTGGAACTTGCTTTCAGGAAAACAAACACGTCTCTTCTGGCCTCCCTCAGGTCCTCTGTGTGTGCAGAAGGAGCTCCTCTCACAGCACCGCTGGCACAACAGCTGGTACATACATCATCAACACACACAGCAGGGAGGAGAACTGACCTCCTCCCCACTACGTGCAGTACAGAGCTGTGAGGCAGTTTCCCCAGCATTCACCAGGCAGATGTCACGTGGCTTGTACTCTGTACAGGGCAAAATCTCCTGAGAGAAAACAGCAATAAATCTCACAGAAAAATCCACATTACTTATCAAATATACCACTGTCCAAAGTATATGGGAAACTGTAAGAACCTAAATCTAACCAGACATTTCATATAAGCAGCTCAAAGCTTCAAGGAATCATTCTATCTTCAGTCTCAGGAATCCAAGGGTTAAATACCACAATTCTTCTTTAATGGGGTAGGTAATATAAAGAGCTTAGATTTTTAGTATATGGAATACAAGACCTCTCAGTTAACCTAGCCACAATTTCCTGGTCATCTGTAAGAAAAATGGTACATTTGAAATTCAACTTCACACGGCTTCTCTGCTTTTCAACTATGATCAAGTGAAATTCAACTTCACATACCTGTAATCCCAGCTACTTTGGAGGCTGAGGAAGATCACAGGTTTGAGATTAGCCTGAGCAATTTAATGAGATCCTGTCTCAAAAAATAAATTTTAAAAAAGGAGATGGGGATATAGCTCAGTGATAAAGTGCTTACCTAGCATGAGAAAGAGGTAGGAGGAGAGACAGAAGCTTGGTTCAGATGCAAAGAGGAAGGGAAAAAGGAGAGGCAAGTAACAACTGCTCAAGTAGCCAAACACTGGGCAACTGTTTCATAAAGATACTTTCCAGGCCACAGGGGCAACACGCCCTGGGGCTAAAATACTCTACTGTAACAATATAATACATCAATGGAACAGACAAACGGTAGACACATATACCACATTAAAGATCTATCTACAATACTGTGCTGATTTTAAAGGAAAAATTGGGTAACACTAGAGGGAAAAGATAATGGGAAAAGAATTATAAAGGAGCATTTAGTCCAAAGCCATTCTAATGAGTATCTACCACCAGGACTTCTAGAAGCCTGTCTAAGCTTAGTAACAAATAACCTCTGTTCACGTTTGGGAAAAACAGCACACTCCCCAGCACACCAATCCCTCTGACACGCTGGTATTTGAGGACTACGTTGCTTCCAGCTTTACTGATTTTCTTATTATGTTTTAATTAGCTGATTAACACAGCAGAAGCTGCTTTCTCAGTGAAGCCAGACAAGCTGCACAAAATAACTTGATCTAATGAAGATGAATGGTGGGGAAAGAAGGAAAACCCTCCTGACTTTTCTTCCAAAACTTCTTCTCTCACTTGAAAAACTCTGCAACCTCTTAAGGTTTTGTTCCAGAAAGAGAAAGCAAAACTAGTCAGGAAAATAGCCCTACACCTATTGTTTACTAGTATGACATAAAATAAATTCATACATGTTGGTTAAGTGTTCTCAAAAACCAAATGTGGATGTTTAATCTTTTAACCGAGAACTGAATTTTTCCACATTCCTTTATAAAGAGTTAGCATCTGTAAATTGAGACATTTTTTGGGACAATCATGCAAATTTAATTTGTCCCTAAAAACAAAAACACAGCCTAACAGATTAACAAAACATGTCCTTTAGAAAGTATTTTTTCTGTGAATTTTTCTCCACTGTTCTACCATTTTTAGCCCTGAGTAAACAAACAATGTTTTGAAACTTTGTATTTCAAGTTTGCAGGGAGGTGGCCTCTTAGAATAATTACAAAGTCTGGATTAAGTCAACCTATTTTAATTTTTTGAAGTGACTCCACTCTTTTCAAAAATAAATTTTCCAAAATTTTGAGTTATTACCATTAAGTTATATGAGCTAGAGACGTTTCTACTGCCATTAATGCTCTTATACAACTGAATAAAGATTTTATTATACCACACACAAAAAGTGATCAGTACAGAAAAGGCAGTTTTCGGTTATTCTGTTGAGAATTTCTTTCCATGATTTCCCCCATTAAAGTATAGTTTTCAAAGCAACCACCACGACAAAGGAAGCATCTAATTAGTCCGTTTTCTTCTGATCCAGGAATGCTGAACATTTACTGTGCCGTCTGTAGTTGTATCAGCAGTGTAATGAACACAGTTTATATTACTGAACTATTCTTTGAACTCCAAGAACTGTTGAAGTCTTTTCTGATGTTCTGCAGATGCTTGCACAGCACTAAATGAAACATAAATTCAAAGCATAAGCTTTATTTTACATTAAGCATATTAAGTGAACCACAGAGCACTGAGTCAATATTTTTCAAAACAATTAAAAATGAATAGGAATCTTCACTCTACTTAGTACTTCTGAAAGAGACGGATAAAAACCTTTTTTAATCTAATGAAGAGGAGGCTTGCACTGGGTAGCAGTGTGCTTCTACCTTCTAAAACCAAAGCAAATTAAGACTGACAAGGGGAGGCATCAATTTTAACCTGCTCTGCTGTGGAACCTGCTGTGCAGAGTTCCAGGCCTTGCAGTAGATTTTCTGGATTTTATTATTTTATTTAAAACAGATTCCAACATTATCTTTGAATTGTGGAGTATTTGAATTGCCTTTAATATAAAATCCTTTAAACTAAAATGTTTGGTTAAAACACAATAGACTCCATTAATTGCTTTCAAAGGTAACAGCTTAGTGGTTTAGATTTATTTTCCCCTTTGAACATAAGTTATGTTTTAGATGGAGACAGAATTCCCTCTCTACCCTCTTCACTATAAATATTTACTACCTTGACAAAACTGGGGCACTGAAAATAGTATAAAACTTCCCTTGTAAACCTTTGGACAAAAACTGAATACAATCAAAGATTCTGGTTTGCTGGCTCTTGAACAGTAGTATATATCATTACTATTATTCTATTGATTTTGCTACATATCACCTAAAATGCTTTCAGACATAATAACTTTCTTGAAACATACAGCCATCCTAGAGGAATCACTCTGAACACTGCTCTCTATGAAGTTCTGGTGAAAATGTCTCTAACTCAACAGCTCTGAACTCTATGTGGCTTTCTCTACACGTCTTTCTTTCCCTCAAAGCAGGCAGTGAACCATCCTTTAACAATAGCAATCTGTCCTTCACATATGTTTTGATACATTATAGGCCAGAAATAAAAAGATTTACTTAAAGAGTAAAATTGGGGGCAGATACAGGTCAAAAGATAAAAAGCAACAAATATGTAAGACAAGTAAGTCTACTCATCTAAGGTACAATACAAAGACTATAATCAGTAAAACCATATTAAGAATTTTTATTAATTGAATTTAACTCTTTTTGTCAAACAAAAAATGTGAGATGATTGACTTAACTTGCTTCACTACAATAACCCATTTATATCTATATAAATATATATACACTATGACATGTTGTAGACCTCAAATACACCCAATAAAATTTATTACATAGAAAAGAAAAAGCCAGTCACAGTGGCACATGCCGACATTTCCAGTATTTGGGAGGCTGAGGCAGAAGGAATACAAGTTTTAGGCCAGCCTGGGCAACTCAGTGAGTTGGGTAAGATTTGTTAAAATAAAAAAAAAATATTTTGAGACAGGGTCTCGCTTTGTAGTTCAGGTTGGCCCTGAGCCCATTATGTAGCCCAGGCAAACCTCGAACTCAGCAATCCTCCTGCCTCTGCCTCCTGAGTGTTGATTACAGGTGTGAGCCACCACGCCCAAAATTGTGGTATGTGGTGCTGATTGCTGGTAGGTGGTAGGCCGAGTTACCATGTCCGGTATTGTGGTTACTGGGGACTGAACCAAAAACCACTGAGCTAAATCTCTGGCCCAAAATAAAATTTTAAAAAGGCTGAGAGGCCAGGCAAGGTGATGCAACTCCTACAATCTTAGCATTTGGTAAACTGAGGCAGGAGGATCCCAAGTTGAATGTTAGTTAACAAGAGCTGCATACAGAGTGCATGTCCAACCTGAACTACAGAACAAGATCCTGTCTGAAACAAAACAGAAGGGCTACAGATGAGGCTCAGTGGTAGAATACTTGCTCAGAATATGTTCAATCTTCAGTACAAAACATTAAAAAGACAGGTGTAAATGAATGTCTCCAGTGACTCTGGTCTTGGTTAATTTTGAGGGCTCAAGGATTTACTTCACAAGTCAGTGTGGTGGCACATGCCAACATTTGGGAGGTAGAGGCAGGAGGATCGCTTCAACTTCAAGGGCAACCTGGGTTATATAGTGAATTCAAGGTCAGTCTGAATTACACAGTAAGACCCTGCCTTAAAAAAAAAGAATTGGGGGCCAGGGATTTAGCTCAGTGGTTCCAGCATCTGCCTTGCAAGCACAAGGTCCCAAGTTTGATCCCTAATACCACATATCATAATGCTGGGTGTGGTAGCTCATGCCTGTAATCTCAGCCCTTGAGAGGCAAAGGCAGGAGGATTGCTACACAGTGAGCTCAGGGCCAGCCTGAACTACAGAGCGAGACCCTGTCTCCAAAAAAAAAAAGAATTTACTTCACATATACCTGGTTCTTGAGGTTAGAACTCTACATAGTGAATAATTAGGCACCATCCAGTAAGTACAGTTGTTGCACTATACATAGTGAACAGTGGACTTTACATATGGATGATTCCACTTAATCTCTATGAACACCAAATGAAGCAGAACATGAGCATAAGCAATCAGAAAATTCAGAACTTTGGGGAGATAACACATTCTAACAGTTAATGAGTACAGACATTATAGGTGAAACTCTAGGGTTAAAAAATTGGGGGCTGAGCCACGAGTGGTGGCTCATGCCTGTAATCCCAGCACTTGGGAGGCAGAGGAAGGAGGACTGCTGTGAGTTTAAGGCTTGCCTAGGTTACATAGTGAGTTCAGGGCCAGCTTGAACTGCAAAGTGAGACCTTGTCTTAAAAAAAAGAAAACTAAAAAAAAAGAAAAGGGGGGGGGGACTGAATTCTGGTTCTATGATTTACTACCTCCACAATCTTGGGCTGACTTACTTTCACTCATTAAGTAACTCACCCACGATTAGAGATAGTCAATTATGTAACCAGATATACCCAGAATGTTCTGACTCCACAGCTGACAGTCTTTCTACCACGCCATTCTAGCCTACAGAATGTACAAAACAGACTCCTCTCACCAGTTGGAGTGCCTGTATAAAAACGGCTCTTCTTGGAGAAAAGAAACCATGGTATAATTTCATTCTTATAATTTTAATCAGTCATCTATCTCCTTCTATCTAATAAGTCCTTGCTTCCCCTTTTCTTCCTGCTTTTGCTCTATCATCAATATGAACCATGTAGATTTCATTCTATCAATTCACTGAGTGTATTCTGAATGTCTTCATGGCAGAGGATTATCTACCGTCTTTTGTATTCCCAAACAGAACCAAAGTGCCCAATAAATACCTGCCACTGCTACTTAAAGAAACAAAGAGAAACACATTTCTTGCTTCTAAAAGCAGGTGGTATGAGGAAGTCCTAACTATTTACTGACTGCATACAAGAGAAGCAGAGCAATCTCTCTCGCTGTCTACAGCCCATTTATAACTACAATAAACACTGTGTAGTTAATAAACTGGCATCTCTCATCTTGTTTGCCCAGATCGTTTCACAAAAGGAACACAGTGACCATCAATGAAACTAAATGCAGGCAGGTTTGGCACATGCAGTTCTTCTCTCTGATTCTGTTTCTGAAGGTGCTGGGATCTGCTGGAATTTTCCACCACAATTCACAAGACACCACAAACTCATGTATGGAATCCTCTGTTCATCCCCTGTCTTAGCTTCATGACCGAAATTTAATAACAAAATGAATGATTTTTAATAAGCTTTTCTAGGTAGGCACTTGTTTTGTTGCCTTTTTTGCCCCTTGTGGATCTTTTAGTAATTTAATAAAAGTAATATACATAATTACATTTACTGCTTTTGTAACCTTTTATCTTAAAAAAAAAAAAAACCAAAAACTACTTTCTATATTCTTTTGTCCATTTGAAAGAAATCTCCAATGTTTACAACAGGCCAAATTTTAAACTATAAATATTAAATCTGAATCCAAGCTGTTCATTCACAGTGGGATTCACCAAGTGCCAGAAGTACATTTTCAACATTTGGACCTTAATAATTCTATTTCTCAGAGGAATTTCTTAAAAGTGGACTATCTATTATTATAGATCAAAACATATAAACTTACTTCAGATGTTCACCAAATGTAGTGGTTATTCGATAGATGGCAGTTTTCAGTGATGCTCTGAATGCAAATCTTAACGTTTTATAGGAAGTGTCCACAAGGCTTTCTGATGTCCGGGGAGGTTTGCTGGAAGCATGAGGAAGCTTGAAGTACTTGTCAACTGCCTAGACCAAGAAAGAAGGAAAACATATTAGTTCAAATTATGGAGAAAGTTCAACTTGGCCCAACAAATATTTTATTCTAAATATATAGACACAAAGAGATATACACATATACATAAGCATGTACTCTTAATAGTGAATTGGTCCTAACAGTTTAAAAACTAAACTTTAGAGAGGCTCAGCTACTTCTTCAGTTAAAAACAAAGTCCAGGCCTGGGCTTTTAAGCAGCAGCTGTAATCCAACAGCCTGCAAATGCAAAGCTGAGAAGTAAAACCCTGGTGTCCTAGTCCTACTGTCCTTATGTGGGCAACAGACAGCAAAGTGTTTATTACGGATCTTGGCAACAAAAAAAATTTAAACTTTACATAAACGTATTTACTAAACTAGTTTATCTTTCTTTTCAACTCTAGAAAAAGGATCTATGAGCAAGAATAAATGGGGCCCATGAAAATTCACAAGTGAAACTGATTCTATTTATAGTTGGTATCACAGAAATAAGGAATTAAAGATACCTTTTAAAGGCCAGAGGGTGTGTTAATTTTTAAATGAAATAGTTACATTAAAAGAAAGGAGAAGTAAAAGTAAAGTGTGTTGGTCTGAGTTGACAAGATAATATCTAAAGCCAAAAGAAAAAAAAAACAGGACATACATATTATTTAGTTATGGATATAATTGCCACAGAACTAAAAACAAAAATAGTTAAAATTATTCCTGCCATAATGCTTATAATTTCAAGAGTTCTTTTATGTCATCTGAGTGTTCTTTTTTATTTTAGCATCTGAATATGCCGTTATTTCTAAGAATTTGATGGTAGCTTTTTTGTTTTCCACAGTTTCTTTCAAGCTGTTTGTTTCCTGTGCTTCCCTTGGTCTCCGTCTTCTGTGTTGAAGTCTTTCCTTGGGAATCTAGTGACCCTGCTTATGACTGCAAGAAGGATCCCGAGCAGTTGACACAGGCCTCACTGTAGGTGACCTGCACAGCTTCGCCAGGGTGAACTGCTGACGTGTTCACTTCAGGTCTTTTTACTTGGATTGAGCCTCCTGGTACATGGTGGAGGGAGAACTCTTGCATATGGTGCAGAACAGCTCCCACAGCCTAGTCCACAGGAAGACACAGCTGGTGGCCAGGAGGCGTGATCAGCAGTAGAGGCTCTAGGAGCCCATTTTCCGACCTCTCACCCAAAGGTTATTGTGGTCCCTGACCCTTCAGCCTTAGTTCCAGAGGTACCTAGGCTCTTCCCACCGCCAACTTGGGATGTGCCTCTGGGATCTGCTAAATGAACCATCTCAACCATCTGTTCTCCAGCTTCAAAAACGTTGTTCCTGTTGGTTCCTTTCCTATTTATGGATTTATGTATTTTAATAGTCTTTTTACTATAGTTTAGAAGAGTTTTGGGGAAGGAACAAAATTTGATGCATGTGTTCATCATGTCATGTGAACTTCAAGTCTAAACATTTGTTCTTTCACAATAATTCCTTGTAAGAGTTTCCCAAGACTACAACATACTTAAGATAATTTTAGGCAGTATGGGAGGAAGTATACAGTAAAATACTTAAGCAATATTAAATAACACTGAATCATAGTGGAAAAGTTATTTTCTTATTGCCTTCTGGTTAACTCTCAGCATACCATGAAAAAGTTATCATTTACAACCTTTTACCTTTTTTCTTTCCTTTTCGTACTGAGGATTAAACCTAGGGTCTTGGCAGTGAGGTACAGCCTAGTCCTTTCTATGTTTTTGAAACAAAATCTTCTTAAATTGCTAAGCAGCCTTAGCTAAGGTAGGGCTTGAACTTACAATCCTCCTGCCTCAGTCTCCCAAAGTGCTGAGATTACAGGTGTGTGCAATCATGCTTAGCTCCAATGTACTTTCTTAAATGTTTATAGCCTACTTATTTTACCCATGGGTTTTATCCCTTGTACTACATGCACATAAAAGTTATTTACAAAACTTTACAGAAGAATGACAAGATAATGCAAAATAAGTTTATAGAAATTTAATTAAATAAGTACATAAACATAGCAAAATTAAATTCTTATTCTATTCTCTATTGTCCAGGTTTTGAAGAGATACATACATGAAATAAGCAATGTCCTCTGAATGTGACTACCAATTGCTGCTCAACTGTTTTATCAATAATAGGTTCTAGCTCAATACTTTGGGTTCTTTTGTTTGCAATTACACCTTAAAATGTAGTATTTTTTTTTGAGACAGGGTTTCACTTTGTAGTTCAGGCTAGCCCTGAGCTCACTATGTAGTTCAGGTGAGCCTCGAACTCAGCAATCCTCCTGCCTCTGCCTCCCGAGTGCTGGGATTACAGGCTTAAGGCACCAAGCCCGGCATTTGTGGTATGTGGTACTGACTGCTGATGGGCATGAGTCACCACGCCCAGTATTGTTGTATGTGGTCACCAGGGATGGAACCAGGGATCTTGTGCTTGCTAGGCAGGCGCCTGAACCACTGAGCTAAATCTCCGGCCCATCAAAATGTAGTATTTTTGAAACCTTTGGACAGTTCCAAATTTTACTGAGGAGAGAGTAGCCATTTCCTTTGCACTATAATTTCAAAATATTTTCATTCTTAGGTTTATAAACACACATTCAAATCTAGGCACGGTGACACATGCCTGTATTCCCAGCATTTGAGAAGCAGGAAGATCACCATGAAAAGAGCAGTCTGCACTACCTAGTGAGGGCAAAACTAGGCTGAGCTACAAAGTGACACCATGTCTCAAAAAAAAAAAAAAAAAATCAAATGGTCTAGTGACTTTTTTCACTTCAACATTGTCTCCTACCTCCAGCACTTACCCCCTTATACAACATATAAATTCTGGCGCACAAATATCATAATAGATAAGAACACTGCCATATAAATTTTTAGCAAAACAGATACTGTAATTTAAGTTGGATTCAGTCTGAAAATCTAAGGTGATCAATTTTACAATCATCATTAAAGTCTAGAGCAATGGTGGCAAACCTATGGCACACACATTATTTTTCTTTTAAAACAAATGTCATTACTGTATGAGTTGTTTAATCTAAAGTAAAATCTCAGTACTCAGGTTTAATTATAGTGTTGGGACTCTGCATTAAATGAGGAGATTTTGGTTTGCAGCTTAGGCACTCATCTCTAAGAAGTTCACCATCACGGGTCTAGAGCCATAGTGCCCAGTTCAATAATACCAGCCACAGGGGCCGGAGGGTTAGCTCAGTGATTCCGGCGCCTGCCTCGCAAGCGCAAGGACCTGAGTTTGATCCCCCGGTAACCACATATAATGCTGGGCATGGAGACACGCCCACCAACAATCAACACCGCATACCACAATGCCGGACGTGGTGGCTCACGCCTGTAATCCCAGCACTCGGGAGGCAGAGACAAGAGGATTGCTGAGTTCGCGGCGGCTTGCCTGGGCACCATAGTGAGCTCAGGGCCAGCCTGAACTA
>PVIC010026563.1:0-24455 GCA_004025085.1 Thryonomys swinderianus
CATGCTACAGTGCAGGGCGAGAGGAATCAAAATCAAAGAGAAACAGGAACTGGGATGATCAGAGCTGAGCAAGCCAAGACCCGAAACAGCCAGAATGCTGATGTTTATTGGCAACACACTTGTTGTTAGGTTGGGGAGGGGCAGCTCGTGTGTTTGCTAGTGATAAGTTGCTGACGTGGGCAAGGTTTGTAAAAGATGTGACATTGTTGCATTAGGTACAGAACAAACCGGATATAGGTTGTGGTTAATGATTAACCTGTCTTTTTCATTAAGAAGTTTTCAGTTCTGGGAACAGAATTTGAGTAAGAGTCACTATGACCCTGGTTTTCTTGTTATCTCTTATCAGAGCCCACAGTTTCACAGACCATTTCTCTGGCCTCTGCTGTAGCCATTGACAGGAGGAATAATTTCTAATCCAAGCATCACTGCACTGCTGCTGTGAGACATGTAGGCTTCGTTTAAACTCACTTTTTAGAACAAGCCCATTATGGCATTAACTCTTTATAGCGTCCTTTGGGCATAATCAGTAGGGTGGTACCCTGCAAATTCACCTTATTACCAATTTTGAGACTTGAGGGATTACTTAAAATATAAACACCAAAACCCGAAATACAAAATTTGTCAAATTGAAAACTGCCTCGTTTCATGTTATCACTACCATCTTTTGGAAGTAGAATTCATACTATATTTGTAGAGACTGAATTATTTCTTAGTTTTTGAAGAGCAGACCCACTACGGGCACCAGCACTTCTTGAAAGCCTGGAGTTCCAAGGGACTCCCGAGGGACCCGACACAGAGAGGAACAAGGTCTGAGGAAGAGCAGCGGTTGCCGAGGTCATGTAGTTTGCACATAGTTGCCGACATCCCACCTGTGGCCTGTGACGGCTGAGATATGTGTTGCTGTTCCCAGGCAGGAGCCTGAGGACCTGGCAGTGCTCAGTGCAAATGGAAATGTAAGACCTTTATTTCCCCCCTAAAACTGATGTATTAGGCAGAGATAGGTAAGCCCGTTGATGCCACACAAAGGACTTTATTTTGTGTTATAAGAGCAGTGAGCAGTCTTGAGGCAAAGGATTTAAGCACAAGGTGAAAAGTTCAGATGTACAGGTTTCAAAAATCAGTCTACCCTCACAGAGTGGTACCGAGTAAAGTAGCCGAGATTAGGTGAGGGGGGGCTCGTAAATGGGGTGCTGTTTCAGAACTCCAGCTTGAACTGGGGTGATGGGGACAGATACAGAACAGTGGAGAGGTTTAAGGGCTATATCATATCATGGTTCAGGAAAAATGGAGTCTAGTGATGCCTTCGCTTAGGACTTACAGAGCTCATAAAATTGAGGGGCCATTTTCTGAGAGGTCTGCTTTATTCAGTGCAAGATCCTGAATTGTGTCTTATTCCCATTGAGTCTAAGAGTATACGTATTTTTGGGCCGGAGATTTAGCTCAGTGGTTCCGGCGCCTGCCTCGCAAGCGCAAGGTCCTGAGTTCAATCCCAGTGACCACATAGAATGCTGGGCATGGTGACTCATGCCCACCAGCAATCAATAGTACATACCACAGTGCTGGTTGTGGTGGCTCACGCCTGTAATCCCAGCACTTGGGAGGCAGAGGCAGGAGGATTGCTGACTTCCAGGCTTGCCTGGGCTACACATAATGAGCTCAGGGCCAGCCTGAACTACAAACGAAACCCTGTCTCCAAAAAAAAAAAAAAGAGTATGCGTATTTTGTTACTTATGCAAGCAGAGCTCAGAGCTGGACTGTGTGAGACTGAGTAGAGGCACAGAATGAAATAGACAGGAGCAAGGATACTGTTTCATATCATGGATATCTAAAGTGTGGCATTCGTCCAGCCCTAGTGTGGCCTCTTCCTCTGCTTACCACACTGCGTTTGTCAGAGAGAATGTATTGAACAGGCTTATTTCTTAACCCTAGGTCCCTGAAATGTTATTCAGCTTTTTGGAATAGCTTTGTGACCAAAACTAAAAAAAAAACATATTTCATTACAATGAGATTTTGCCTACTTTATACATCAAACAGACCCATTTGTGATAAAGTCAGATCATATTTTTTGTCTTGAGAAAATGTACAAAGTTTCTTTAAATTCCATGAGATCCATCTTGTCCCTGAGCCAGTGCCTGGTTGGTGTCTTCTGTATCCGAATGTCTTATACAGTTCTCAAACCTAATATGTTCAGCTCAACTCCAGCTTTCCTTGAGATCTCCTTTTTGTCTAGCTTTTTCATCCCATAAGAATTGCAGTGTCTCTTCCTTCTGCCTTGTCTCATAAATCCACAGCCAAGTGTCAGTCCTACCTTTAGAATATGTCTCCAGCCTGTGTATGTCACTCGGTCTCACAGCTGTTGTGCCGCTCCAAGCCGCCCATCTCTCACCTGCATCTCCATGGCCTTCTCCCGACTGTCTCCTCTGCTTTCCTTCCTGCTTGTTCTGAGCCCTCCATGACTCAACTTAAAGGAGTCCTGGTCATTTTGCTCCCTCTTTCAGAACCTTTCCATGATTTTCTTTGCCTTCTGAGACAAAATTCATGTTTTTCTTGGCCTACAAAGACTAGCACAGTCTGTCCTTGCTCTGCATAGCTGCTGCTCCTGATCCAGGTAGCCCTGTCCCAGGCTTTCGTGTGTTAACTCTGTGTCACCTTCTGATTTCAGTTAATGTGCTCAGCCATTCTTCTCTGACCTGTGATTTTATCTTAGTTTGGTCAAGGAAGCCCTCTCAGTAGGGCTAATCCTTCATCACAGAAGCAGCAGCCCGTGCCTGAAGTTAATAATAAGAGGACTGAATTAAAATTACAGCTGCCTTCAAAATCATGACACTTGGGCTGGGGATTTAGCTCAGTGGTTCTGGCGCCTGCCTCACAAGCACAAGATCCTGAGTTTGATCCCCAGTAACCATATACAATGCTGGGCGTGGTGACTCACGCCCACCAGCAATCAATACCACAAACACAGTGCCGGGCATGGTGGCTCACACCTGTAACCCCAGCACTCAGGAGGATTGCTGAGTTCGAGGCTTGCCTGGGCTACGTAGTGAGCTCAGGGCCAGCCTGAACTACAAAGTGACACCCTGTCTCACTTTATTTGCTAAAGATTTTGGACAGTCTGTCCACCAAGCTGAATAATGCAGAGTTTAAATCAAATGAGGTGTGTGTTGCAAGAAACAGACCTCTGCAAGTATTGATTCACTTAGATTTCTAGATTTGTTCAGAAATCCAGCAGTGGATGCATTAGGGCTTCACGTCGGCAGCTTGCAGGGTCCCCTCAGCCTAAAAAGTACAGGGGGTGGCTTTACAGGGCCGGGAAACACGGCCCCAAATATCAGCTCTCTCGCTTCCCAGCTGACAAACTTTAGCAACACACTTCTTTTCTCAGAGCCAGGCTCCAGCGTGGTGGCCATGATAAAGATTAAACACATAGTGTTTGTAAGACACCTAATTCAAAATGCCTAAAAATGACTAGTCATTGTCTGTTTACAATATTTATCCTTAGGATGCAATTATCAAAGTACCAATTTTTAAGATTAATTTACACCAATTTAGAAGCCAGGTAGTATGATATGTGCACACTTTTGCAAAGAAATAAATATACTGACCAGAACTTCTTGATGCCTTCTCTTGTGACAGCAGGAGAAAAATGATTCTAAAGCAAAGGTAAATGTTACAGAGAATGTAGTTTCCTTTAGCTTTCATTTGATCATTTTATTCACTCTGAAGATACAATCTCAAAGAATGTGGAAAACTTCAGAAGCAGCGTAGCAGTCCTCACGACACACTGAGACTTTTGAGACTTTTCTATGCACTCAGTGGTTTTATCTGTTTACACAGAAGAATATCAGTGTAGAGTTGGGAGGCGGCCTCCATGTATAAGCCTCCATGTATAACCCAGGGCAGGTGCTTTCGCAGTTTAGTTCAGCATATGAGGAGAAGAAATGTTCATTTCTGTTATCCATACTTGTATCGTACTTCTCTTACAGGTTTTGGCTTGACACTTGTTAATGCATCTTCCTACTTCAGACAATTTTTAGGCCCTAGCAGATTAAATCCTATAAGGTGTGTGACGCTGTGGCCTGGAAAAAGCAATGGTTCATTGTTTACCTCCATAAGAAAATGTATGGAAAGCACTTACTATGAAGATAATTGTTTTTGTTTATTGGCTTTATTTTTTCTCTTTTTTCCAGGATTATGACAGTTTTTTTGAATCAAAGGAAAGCAACACAGTCCTTTCATTCTTAGGATTGAAACCACAGTCGACATCAAACGTAGGTTAATCTTTTTTTATGCTTTGTTTGAGAATCCATCTTTTTTGACTTGTTAGGAATTGAGGCTGAGGGCATGAAGGGGTTGCGTATACTATACAACTTCGTAAATTTTTAGTTTTTATTTTCTTAAATACATAGTTCTAAACTATCCAGTGTTAAAATATACAAATAAACCATTTCTCTTCTAATTTTTTTTTTTTTGAGACAGGGTCCTGCTTTGTAGTTCAGTGGCCCTGAGCTCACTATGTAGCCCAGGCAAGCCTCGAACTCAGCAATCCTCCTGCCTCTGCCTCCTGAGTGCTGGGATTACAGGCGTGAGTCACCACGCCCAGCATTGTTGTATGTGGTTACCGGATCGAACTCAGGACTTTGCGCTTGTGAGGCAGGCTCCGGAACCTCTGAGCTAAATCTCTGGCCCTCTCTTCTAATTTTAAGTTGTTGCTATAAGTTTTTTTTTCCGAGAAAAATTTCAGTAGCAAAAAGTAGTGGCTGCTTTCTATTCAAAATTGCAGATTGATGTTACAGTTCACTGTCTGCGTCAGTGGGTTCAACTTTAGTAGACTCAACCATGGATTGAAAATACTTTAAAAACTCACATTTGTACTAAGCATGTACTGATTTTTTTCTGTTATTTTGTGAGTAATATAGTATAACACCTGTTTACATAGCATCTGCACTCCATTTAGGTAATCTGGTAGTGATTTGAAATATACAGGTGCATGTCAATAGGTTATCTCCAAATACAATGCATTTTATATATGAGGTGTGAGCATCTGTGGCTCCAAGGACTGCATAGCTACCAGACAATTTACTTTCCACTTCTTGAAATAGCAGAATCAGAGCCATATCTGGAAGGTCTTTTGCTCATTTAAACTTATTTACATCAGGCAAAAGATGGGCTACAGTAGCAGCCCTGAAGAAAAGTGCTGTAATCCTAAATTAATCATAATGTTTTAAAAGCCACTTCATGAAGTCTTTTGACTTTGGGGAACCATAAAGGACTCAAACTTGTCTCTTGTTGAGGCCTGAAAAGTAGAAGTGGTGTATATTTTTATAGTTTTATTAACCGTATTATTGTGTTTAATATTATTAAATCTAGATTTGCTTTCAAAATAAAAATGGTATTTATTAAATTTTTAAATTTTTTCAGATTATAAAAGTAACCTGAGCTCATCTAGAAAATTAATAAAATACAAAGGAAAATTTAAAAAATGACTACCCAGAGCTAGCCACATTGAATTTTTATGTATTTCCTTATAGTCTTTATATAAAAATAGTAATTGAGGTTTTGACTATTTTTAAAATCGAAAATGAATTCTGATGTCTATTTTTAACACAGTTGAAATGGAAGTGCATTAGTGGAACTTTATCATCTGTAACTGGTGTTTTGAGGTGGTCCAGGCTTTGCGCCTTCTCTGGCACACCTGTGCGAAGAAGACAGAGACCATCAATAATGGAAATTACACAGCAGCACCTGTAGTATAGATCTAGTGTAAAACTTGCTTTGTTTTTACATCAGTGAGTCCACAGAAGGTTGTGGGTGGTTTCTGCACAGGTTTTAAGCAGAGGTAAAACCCACACATAAAGTATTTACTGGTCCTTAAAACTATTTTTACAAAGATAGAACATTTGGGTACTAGGAAAATTGAGAATATCTTTTATAAAATGTTTCATCCAAAGATACCAGACAATCCACATTTATCTTCAGAGAACTGTAATAAACTGGAGTAGGGATTATATTATGGATACATAAACCAGTAGGCATCATTATCTGTGTAAGAGCCTTTTATAAAATCCTGCATAATTGGCATTTTTGTCCCATGTTCCCCTGAAGATGGAGATCCCCGGAGAATCCCCGTCTGCAGGCTGACATTTTTTTGAGGGTGGCAGCTGTGACATTCCCACTCAGCCGCTGCCATAATTCAGTTCCTCAAGACTATAACGTCTGTGCCCTCTTGTGTTCCCGAACCAGTAAGGAGAGACCAGAGTGCAGCAAGGCAGTAGGACAGGGTCCCCCTGAACAAGAGACAAGGCTTCTCTTTCCTTAATCCATACCTCTTTCCCACTAAAGTGGAGGTGCCCTTCTACCTTGCCTTTCATACCAACATTGTGTGGAAGGCGCCTTCCCTTGTCTTCATCTCACTGAGACCGGGCACACTGAAACAGCAGATGCACCATAAGGTCTCTAAGCACGAGAAAGCCATGACTCCATAGCCTGCACAGGAAGAAGAAGTTTCTAAAATGCACCGTACTCATGATCCAGGGGAAAGTACCAGCCCTTACCACCCCAGCAAGGCCATTAAAGTTCATCTCTTCCCTTTGTTGATGGGTCAGTCTGATCTTCTCCATCAGGGCTGTAACCTTTCATTGTTTCTTCTACTCAAGCCAAGGTCTCCTCCCCACTTTCTCTTCCTTCTTAATTGAAACTATTCCCTGTAAATTCATGTTGTTTCCTCAGATTTCAATTTCTATAAACCCAAAAACGAGTTCCCATACATATCTTGTTTCACGAAGACATTTTTTTCTGTGTCCAGTCTGAGTGCCTTACCATAATTTAATAAAAGACATTTTACATCACTGAATTCTTTTTTTTTTAAATTGAATTCTTTATTGGTACAATTTATATACATCTCACAATCGCATACAACATTGGGGAATTTGTACCAGTATATGACACAAGTTAATTCTCATGTTTACCCATATCCCTACCCACCCACACCTCCCCACCCCCTTTATACATACTCTTTTATTTTCTTTCTGAATCATATTTATTCCTTCCCCTACATCACTGGATTCTTGATTTTCTGTCTTTGTGACAGCATGATTAGAATAATGTTATATATCATATAGATGTACATACCTGTATATATATCTACCTAGTATTTTTTTTTTTTTGAGACAGGGTCTCGCTTTTAGTTCAGGCTGTCTCTGAGCTCACTATGTAGCCCAGGCAAGCCTCGAACTCAGCAATCCTCCTGCCTCTGCCTCCCGAGTACTGGGATTACAGGCATGAGCCACCACACCGGCACTGTGGTATGTGGTGCTGATTGCTGGTGGGCATAAGTCTCCACGCCCAGCATTGTATATGGTTACCAGCGATCGAACTCAGGACCTTGCACTTGCGAGGCAAACACCGGAACCACTGAACTAACCCTCTGGCCCTACTTTTTGTTTTTTTAATAGTAAATTTAGTAATTGTGGTTTTTTTTTCTGTGCTGTTTTATAAGTTTTATCTTTTTTAATTTTGTTTGTTTGTTTGGAGACAGGGTCTCACTTTGTAGTTCAGGCTGACCCTGAACTCACTATGTACCCCAGGCTAACCTCAGCAATCCTCCTGCCTCTGCCTCCTGAGTGCTGGGCTTATAGGTGTGAACCACCATGCCCAGCATTGTGATATGTAGTGCCAGAGATCAAACTTGGGACCTTGTGCTTGCCAGGCAGACGCTGGTACCACAGAGCTAAATCCCTGGCCCTAAATTTTATTTTATTTATTTATTTATTTATTTATTTGCTTTTTGAGACAGGGTCTCGCTTTGTAGTTCAGGCTGGCCCTGAGCTCACTATGGTGCCCAGGCAAGCCACTGCGAACTCAGCAATCCTCCGTCCCTGCCTCCCGAGTGCTGGGATTACAGGCGTGAGCTACCACGTCCAGCATTGTGGTATGCGGTGTTGATTGTTGGTGGGCGTGTCTCCACGCCCAGCATTATATGTGGTTACCGGGGATCGAACTCAGGACCTTGCGCTTGCGAGGCAGGCGCCGGAACCACTGAGCTAACCCTCTGGCCCTAAATTTTATTTTTTATTATAACTTTATTAAACCAAAAATCTGCACACCACATAATTTATAAACTTAAAACATAGGATTCAACAATGCCATCACATGAACAGAATTTAGAACCACAACAACAATCAAATTTAGGTCATTTTTGCTCTCCCAAATCAAAACACCATACCTACTCCTCTTCATCTCCCAATGCCTCCTCCTTAAATCCAGGTAACCACTGAGCTACTCTCTAAATCATAATTAAATCATAGTTAACATATAATTATTGTTTATTACCCTCTCCTTTTTCCTATTAAATTTTTCATACAAGGAAACTATAAATTTTGGGTGTCAGGTTCACTTTAACATTATATCCTCAAGGTGCATCCATTTTCCTACAAATGCCTTGTTTATTTTAATGGTAGAGTAGTATACCCATTGTGTGTAAGTACCGCATTTTTTTTGTTCATTTGTTGATGGGCATATAGCTGACACTGATTTGTACTGCTGTAAACGTAGGCACATGTATATCACTGTGATATATTGCTTTTAAATTTTTAGAAGATACCCAAAAAGGAAATAGTTGGCCAAATGGCATTTCTGGTTTTACTTTTTTGAGGAATCTCCGGAGTGATTTCCATAGTGATTGTATCAATTTACAGTCCCACCAGCGACGCAGAAAGGTGCTTTTCTCCCCACAGGCTTGCCAGCATTTTTATAGGTTGATTTCTGGAAGGTAGCCAGCCATTCTTTCTAGACTGAGGTGAAATTTAATTTTGCTTTAATTTGCTTTTTTTCAAATGGCCAGCAATGTTGAACATTTTTCCATGTATTTATTGACCAATTGTATTTCTTCATTTTAGAAGTGTCTGTTCATTTCAGATACCCATCTTTTGACTGAATCTTTAAATTTGGAGGTCTAATTTTTTGAACTCTATATATTCTAGATGTTGGTCCTTTGTCTGAGAAATAGCTGGCAGAAAATTTTCCCATTTTATACACTGTCTCTTCACTTTGTTGGTGGTTTCCCTTGATGTCCAAAAACTTTTTAATTTAATGAGATTCCATTTGCTGATTCTTGATATTATTTCTTATGCAACCAGGGTTGTATTCAGAAAGTCTTTGAATACACCTTTGTCTTAGAGAGTTTTACCCATTTTTTTCTTCAACAAACTGTTTCTGTTCTAATGTTTAAATCTCTTATCCATTTTGATTCTAGCTTAGTGTATGATGAGAGATATAGGTCTAAGTTTGGCCTTCAGCATATGGATAACCACTTTTTAAAAAGAGTTTGTTCTCTAGAATTTTTAAAGAAATCTACAGATCTATAAAGCATACATTTTCACATGAATTGTGCTCATGGTATTAAAGTCAGTCTTGGTGCCACGAAGTTGACTTGATCCCAGTGGACCTTTCCAAAGGCAGGAGGGGCCAGCGCTTCCCCTCCACTGAGGTCCTCCTTTCACGTGCTTGAATCATCTGTGCCCATGGTTCAGTGTCTGTGCTGCTCATGCTCATGAACTATTGGGGCCTTAAAGGTTAATGGCAACTCATTTCATCTTTATATGAGAAGTGAAAGTGTCTGTAAGAACAATTCTGTGTTCCCCTTTCTGTGACTTTTAAATCTTGGTAATAATTCATTGTATAGGTGGTAGTTGAAAGCTTTGACTGAGCATGCACAGGTTTAATGTACCTGAGGAAGAAACCCTCCCACTTCCTGATCCTCTGTAGTGTGTCCTTGTGGAGGACAAAGCTGGAAAGTGCACACAGGACATCGTGAGAATCTCCAATGTTCTGCATAGTAAGAAAGGCATATTTGTGGGCCCCACAGACACAGGGACCAAGTACGCTGGGTCTGGGCTGCTCCCAAGGCAGACGCAGCAGGGGAAAGAGAGTTTTCCAAACGGTGGCCTGCAGCCATGTTGGCTCTGCATGTCTTGTTCAACCTGCACAGAGGTTTTGAAAGTAAAAATAAGTGCCTTGCTAATATTTATAAGACTGCCCGCATTTCTTGAGGATGGAAGGTGTGGAAACTCCAGGGTTGGGGAGCACTTCCTTTCACAATGCCTGAATCTGGGTGGTTGCCCTGCATTGGCACATAATGAGGCCTTCTCACCAATTCTTTTCAGGTAGAAACTCTTCAAACTTGTTATTTTAGAACTTTCCAGGTAGAGTCTGTTGTAGAAATTTCTGCTTCCAGGTCCGTGTCATTTGGCAGGGCGATTGTAAATATGCAACAGCTGGCAAACCTGCACACTGGCCAGCCAGAGCTGGGATGATTCAGGGAGCCTTCTGTGGCAGGCCACAGCAGCTGGGTGATTGGAGAGAGGGATTGAGAGACAGCACCAGGGTAGATAGGCCTGTTTGCAAACAGTCACTATCCCAATGGTTGAAAGGCCACTCCATCCCTCTCTCCAACATTCACCTGCACCTCTGCAGGCCCCCTCAGTGTGGTAGCACTCACACCCATGAGCCAGTACCTTTGTGAGAGCCACAGCAGGCTGCTGGAAACTTGCATTTGATAGGTTGGATGGGTACGATGTAAACCTGGGCTCTGATCCTAAATCCCAGGGTGTGCTCTTATTAGTCATATAAGAGCGATGCATTATAATTTCCAACATGTATGTTCCTGACACCACCAAGGGACATTTTTCTTGTCAGTGCATTGCAGTCCAGTAACTGGTGCCTTTTTTCTCTTAACAGGCAGATCCCTAGGGGAGTAAAGTGGGAGGAGACGGAGATGCATTTGGAACAACACCTCCTGGTACTCAGCATCACCTGCTTACCTAATGCATCACTGTGACAAGAGCCACATGCCCCTTCAGTAACTTTGCTTGCCATGGAAAAGGTGTCTGGAAGATGTGGGTATAATGGGGAATTGCACGATTTTTTAACCAAATCAGGACTGTGGTGGGTTGGGGTGGTTTTTGTTTTGTTTTTTCTTATTTTCAGATTGCCCTGCAGTTTCTCACCTGAAAGTACTTTCAGCCACCATGTGCTTCTTTTAATGACTGACATATTAGGAGGGGCACCATCTGGAAGAAATGCTGGGTCTGCTCTATGTTTTAGCAGCTAACAGTGTTGTAAAAACTCACTTTTCTGTGAGCTTCCTGGATTACATCCTTGACATTTCCTGCCAGGCTATTAGAATCTGAGTGAGAAAGAAAAAAAGCAATGCTGATTGGGAAAGGTCATTGAAGATTTTTGCTGCAGAACCACAAACATCACTCTTCCAGTGCTTTACCATTCACACCTGTTGAAAAAGCTATTCTAGACTTGTTTTTTTTTTTATTGGAAACTCTCACCCCATGAATCCTCTGAACTCCTACTTGTTTCCAAAAACCACTGTTGTAATATTACATGATTGCCACCACGTGACAAAAATGAAAATAATTGCTATTTTGGAAAATACATGCTTCTTTATCTCTTGCAGGGGGAAAGTTTCACCTAAATACACAAGACTGCTCGAAAGGTATATTTTAAGAAGTGCACAAATTAGATAGTAAATTATAGGAAAACTGTCAGATTAGTATCTGAAGGCAGTTTCAGCTGTAGCAATTTATATATACATAAGTGCACATATATTTTTAAAGTGCAGCTCTCCTAACAGCTGCTTGTTCTATTTTGTGAAGGGACTCTATTTTTTTGAGAAAGGAAGATCTCAGATATATTTTATGAATGCTTAATGAGGCATATTAAAAGATACCAATATTGCTGTACTATTAAAGGGGTTTTTTTTCTATGTTATTTTCATTCTTCTACTCTGCTCATATTTTTGGACTCTTGGATAGTACAGATACACATTCTAGTTCCACACATAAGTAGAATACCCAGAGCAGTATGTATGAGGAAAAGGCTGTCTAGCAAGTAGCTCTGAATTGTACTTGACAAGCAAAGTCTCCCCGCCCCCACTGCAGTGGGTGCTGATAAACACTGGACATGTCTACTTCATTAGGGCACAGACCACTTTTCTGTATCCTTACATCCTTACGCATTCTTGAAATTTGGAATTGCCAAATGTGGGAACAGCTTTGACTGGCATAAACTCTCAGAGCTCGACTGTACTGCTCAACTATTCTAAGCATCCTGATGCTAAGATCTTTCATTATGATTGGAAGAAGAAAATTTATGAGAAATAGAAAGGACAAATGAATTAAATACCTCCTGCTTCATATCTTGCTAGATGTGGACCATTGTATAGAACTTTTTGAATACTAAAGCTGAAACCCCTGAGACTACAAGACTATAGTCAAAGTAGACGCACAACCCACAACTTTCTCTCCTGGGAAAGTTTTTGTCAAATGCTCCTGATTGATTAGTATTAAATTCCAAGTCAAATTCCATTTAATGAATTCCAGGGACTGTCCTGGAGTATTTTTTTTCCTAACTGGATATCACATTTGAGTATGTGAATCTTCTGATAATACTCAATTTCTTTTTAATATGCAGCAATTTTAAAAATTGCTATATTGTAATTACCCACCTTGTGTTTATTCTATTCTTACCAGTGAATGCCAGGGACCCTGGGCAAGAATGAAGCTTTGCAAGTTGTGGGGTTATAGAATCCATCTCATCTTCGCCAGACAGAAAGTGACCCAGATTTGTCTTAAAAACTTTTTTAGTATATGTGCTGCCGAAGCGAGCACTGTCTTAAAAACTTTGGAATTAACTACAATATACCAGTACAATTTTATTAAGCATACTAGATGAATAGCTAAACTACTACAACTTTTACATATCTTCTTACCACAATTTTTTATTTGTTTTGGGTCAGCAGAGAAATATGAGAGAGAATGCTTCAGTACTCACTGACCTTGTGGGTGGGAAGCACAGAGTGTGGCACTGACCATAGTTGCCTGGTCCAGGGGAGTCCCAAAGCATTGCCCTCTGGGACCATGCTGTGTTCAGATACTATTGTGTCCTTGCTTGTCTTCTTTACCAGCTGAATTCCAAGCCTGAAGTAATGCTTCTTTTGTTCTCTTGAACTAGCTGCCCTTGTTTAGATTTTGATAATCATAGTCTTAAAAACCTAGAGAGGAAGTGGATTTGCAAGCATAGGCATAATATCAAGGGCATTTCCAGGCAGAATTTAATTTCCCATAGTAAGCCTTTGGGGACAAAGGAAGGGTGATACTAAACATCAAATTATGCCGTTTCAAAGTTAGATAAGATACAGAGTGCCATCCTGCTAGGTGTAGATAAACAAGAAGAAAATTAGTTGGGGAAAATACTTGGTTTTTTTCAAATTCTCATATTTTATTAAAATCAAAGGGAAGAAAAAGAAGATATTTTGCCCCAGGCTCTAATATATTTTAGATTTGTTTCTGTCTTATAGATTTAATGCAACACTCATACATAGATTTTTATATTACATGAATTTAATAATAAACTAAACTTGTTTTTTGTCTTTCATTATTGAAAGGTACCAAAGGTCTTCCTGTTTTGATTGTTTCATTTTGTTTGATTATATTATGGGGTTTTGCTTTTTCTAGAAACACTCTTGTTTAACAGCTTCTCTTAAATGTCAAGATCCATGTCAGTCTGCATAATTGTTTTTAGATTTTCATTTGTATGTGTTTACCTCTAAAGGCACTGCAATATATCAGATTTTACATTCACCATGAAAGGGGAATAAATTCCAGAAAACAGACATTCTGAAAGTTGAGTCTCTTGTCCCACATTTCTCAGACCATCCATAGTTCGTGCTCTTGGTTTAGCTGAATTCTTCCTGTTTGGTTGGAAGGCTGTGTGTTTGCTTCCCTCCCACGAAGACTACAGATTCCTCACTAAAAACATGGTGGAACATGTGCGCAGTGATAGCTCAGAGGATCAGCGTGTTTTGTTTCTCTGTTGCTTACAACAGTGAGATCAGGTGGCCATGGGCCCTCTGATAGGTTCCCTGTGAGGGAGCCGCTACCTCTGGAAGCAGAAGGAAACATTCATTGTTAAAGGGAGTGTTGAGGCTGATCTCATCACTGTGCTATTTCAAACCTTAATTCAGAGAGAAGGCAAGGAAAGGTTCAAAGGAAGCAAACTATGCATTTGCAGAAATGCACTCAATCACAAACCCAGAAAAGCCAAGCGATCATTGCCTGCTTGTGACCCAGATCTCTAAAGATGTCCTAGGTCTCAAAATGCCTGTCAGGTTAGTTTGGTCGTCCTAGCTGTTCACATGTGTGGAGCCCTGAGGATGTGATGGGTCCTGTTGGAGCAGGACATTCACCTCTACTGTCAGAATGAGAGAAACGAAACAGATAGAAGCAGCAGCACAGTGGTACTCAGCGACAGAGTTAAATTCCAGCACTCGGGGCTATTGTTTATCAGCTCACACAGTGTCTGTAAGCTTTTTGTTGGTGTTGTTGTTGAAACCATCCCAACTTTTAAAAGTTCATATATCTACAAATGCATTAGTGTGCATTGCAGGTATTTATATATATGCTAAAGTATAAGAGTAATAAGAACAAACCAGCCCCTGTGTGCCTGCCATTCACCTGCCTTTCTTCTGAGGCGCTTGCCCATGTGCCCTACCTACAACCTGTCTCCCTGTCTATCGGATCAAAAGTCCTGTCTTGTATTTGTTGACCATAGCCTTCCTGTCCTTTATCATTCTGCTTCCATGGATGTATATATAATAAATGGAATTAAACTGGATTTTTTGTCCTTGCCTTTTTATGTTCATGGCAATGGGAGTTTTCACTGCTAAATATTTTTCCATTGTATGAATCTATCATGTTTCCCTTCTGCAGTTGCTGGTTATTGAACTTCATAATTGAAATGGACAAAGGAAGTGATGCTATAAAAATTCTTTTATATGACGTCCAGTGTGCAGAAGCCAGTGTGTACCTTGGAGAGAATCATCAGGTTGGATGGTATCAGGGCATCCTCAGCTTTAATAGATAGGTCAAATTCTTGGCACGGCAGAGGTGCCGGCTTAGGTTCCTACACCTGTGCTACAGTTTCTGGAGCTCAGGGTCCCAGCTAACCTTTGGGATGCTGCCAAGCTGGGGTATAAATGGGACCTTACTGTGGTTTCTTTGGGCATGTTTTTATTAGTTTGTTGATCATGTTTATTGTGCAAAGTCCCATGTCTTCTTGGAAATCCCTCTGCATGTCTTTTACTGTTTTTCCTGTTTAGTTGTGTTTTTAGTTATTAATGTTTAAAGTTTACTTTTTATTGGTCAATACTGATAAATTTGTGTGCACTTATGTATGTATGTATACATGCGTTCCTTTATTGCAGCATTGGGGAATCAAACCTATGATCTTTCATGTAAGCTATGCACACTGCCACTGAACTGTACCCCAATCCAAGATTTTACTGTTAAGGAGAAACCAGATTTTAAAATAGAAAAATCTTCTGAAGCTATTTCCCGAAATGTGAAAAGCACACAAGTTTTTACTCCATTTTGCATAAAGTTACGTGCATATATTCTGCATTTTTACATGCACTGATTCTCAGCTGTCACCACGTTTGCTCAGAGGTGCATTGGGACTTACTCTGGAGGGTTCCTTCTGGGAGGCTCTTTTAAGGTTCATCCATTACAGGAAATTAATGTCATTCATTATGATTTGGTTTCTTGCTGTAGAATTTCATCCAAAGGCAATCTTTGCATAGACTTTGTGTTTACAGATACAAATTTCCTTAGTATGTCAACATGTGATATCCTGGTCCATAACAGGTCAAAATGATATCATACTTAAAAGAATAGTAACAGTCATTTCTCTTGAGTTACTGAACCTCTGCTTCTAACTAAAATGGTCCTTGAGTTGAATGAGGTAGGTACGTCTTGTGCTGAGTGTAACCTATCATGTGCCCGTGGGCCTTTATGCGTGTGTGGACTGACTGGGGTAGAAGAACAAGCAACTCGTGTGTTTTCCAGCTAGAGGCTCCTTACTCTGGGAGTGGCTTGAGTGGATGGAACACACCGATATTTGGAAATGTATTAAGTGGTAGCTTGATTTTTCTTGTCCTGACCGGAGCAGAGTTCAGCCTTGTGCGCATGCTGATGGACCACCTTTGGTCCTGGCATGACACACGGACTCATAACCAGCTCTCCCCCAGAGAGGCTGTCTTCACTGTGTGGCAGAGACAGCAGCTCTGCAGGGCACAGCACTGTGCAGCACAGCACCAGCAGCCCACATGCCACTCTGCAGCCTTGCAGTGAGCCAGGTTGAATCTGGTGTATTTTATAGTCCATTAGTAGATTTAGTGAAAAGATTATAAAATACCTTGTTAATAATTTTTATATTGATTATATTTTGAAATGATAATACTTTGCATATATTAAGTTAAATATTACAATTTTATCTTTTCCTTTTTTTAAAAGTCTCAAGATGTTTTGAAATGACGTGTGACTCACTTTATATTTCTAATGGATAATATTGTTCTAACCAACCTCTTTTCTTGAATTTACACTAGAGAAATAGTTTTCATTTTTTATTTTTTTTTTTATTTTTTGAGACAGGGTCTCACTTTGTAGTTCAGGCTGGCCCTGAGCTCACTATGTAGCCCAGGCAAGCCTCGAACTCAGCAGTTCTCCTGCCTCTGCCTCCCGACTGCTGGGATTACAGGCGTAGCCACCATGCCCAATAGCTTTCATTTTTCTTTCTTTAGTATTTGGCAGAATCTCTCCTTCCTTGATTTGTAATACCGAAGAGAAATGTGAACATCTTTGGGAACATAATTTTCTAATACTGTTGCCAAGATAAATGCTTTTCTCATTTGCCTTGCTGCCCCTCTGCCTTGAAGCATTTTTGTAGCAAAAGAAGAGGTAATTTTTGGGCAGAAAAACAGAATTAACAGTAATCTTGCAGGTTGTCATACTGTGTGACATCTCTATCTATCTAGTCTCTAATGTCCCTGTTGTATTGGCCTATATCTGTGAACAAAGACACAGTGGCATTTTTATTTTTTTAAAAAAGAGGGGATTTAATGAACCAAACTGATACCATCTGTAATCTGCAGGACAGTGATGAATATTAATAGGATTTGGTCCTAGATTTCTCTGTACATATAATACTCATTTGAGCTCATGAGAATGTACAGATAATCTGCCATTAAAAAGTTTCTTCCTGGTCTCATTGCCAGAGATTAAAACAGAAGGTTGTACATACAATTGGAAAATTATTCTTTTCCTTGCCCAGAATTTTCAACCATTTTCTTTTAGCTGTTGTCCTAGAGAAAACTTTAGTGAGAAACCTGTGTTGCTTTTATTCTTTAAAAAATTGACAGTAATAGTATCCACTAAGTAGAGGATTTTTTGCTTTTGGTTTTCTGTTTGGGAGTCTTACCTGGAATAAGGGAGTAGTTGAAGAATTCTTTTTTTTTTTTTTTTTTTTTTTTTTTTTTGAGACAAGGTCTCACTTTGTAGTTCAGGCTGGCCCTCAGCTCGCTGTGTAGCCCAGGCAAGCCTGGAACTCAGCAATCCTCCTGCCTCTGCCTCCCAAGTGCTGGGATTACAGGCATGAGCCACCACTCCTGCCACTGTGGTATGTGGTATTGATTGCTGGTGGGCGTGAGTCACCACGCCCACCATTGTATGTGGTTACTGGGATCGAACTCAGGACCTTGTGCTTGCGAGGCAGGAGCCGGAACCACTGAGCTAACCCTCCGGCCCAGTTGAAGAATTCTTGAGAGTCTAAGAGGGGCCAGGCTTTTGTGTCTTGTGGTTTCCAAGCCTGTTGCCCTGGGTCTCACTCTTTGTCATTCTAATAAACAACCACACCTGTGTAGCCTTTAGCTTTGGGGGATGGTGGAATAACTTGACCAAGATAAATGTTATTTAGTTTCTTTATCTTAAACTGTTAAGTTCTCTCATTTTTCTCCCTGCCACTGCATTCTTATTATGTGCAAAATCACTAAGTTGAAATACAGATTTGGAGTCTGGAAGATGCCACAGTTGGCTCAATGACTCACTCTGAGATCAGTACCAGGGCAGATAGACCCACAGGTTGGCATGGACTCTGCTACCCTGGCCCACACTTACCTCTGCTCGCTCTCCGGGCTGTGTGGTGAACCGTTCCTCAACAGCGTGCTCCAGCTACCTGCAAAGGGCAGCAGAAGTGGGCACCACTGGCAGGAGGCAGAGGACGACGGCAGCTGAGCTCCCCTCACCGGATGTCTTGTTTCATGTACCTAATAATACTCTCGCATCCCAGTCATAAATGGGAAACTGAAGACTGACAGCTTTTCTGGCGCAGTGACAAGATGGCCCCACGACAATTTCAGGAGTTAGCAGCTAAAACAGCTGTACATTCACACCTGGGAATGACTTCTGGAGGACAGCAGCCAGCCCTTCCCTGTCACAGCTGGGTGAGGGAGCCCTTTCCTGGAACATACCCTGGGGGCAGCTTTCCTAGAGACCCCAAGGCAGTTCCATGTGCTGTGAACATGGAACAGAGTGCCCTCAGAAGGACCTGTCAGTGGTGAAGGAGTCTGGGTGCCGATGGTGCCACCTCAATCACAGCTGTCTCTCCCAAACACTTCAGTTTTGCAATGTGCGGATTTTAGATGTAGGTGGAGATAGAGCTGTTGAATCCAGCATTTTCCCCTTAACCGAAAACTGCTTGTTAGTCATCCGCACTATTGAGTAGAATTTGCAGTATGATGTTAAAATTCACGTTCTAATTCTGCTGATTGAAGTAGTTTCACATGGTGCTTCACATTGCCTATGATTAAGAATCCTAAATCAGGGCCAGAGGGTTAGCTCAGTGGTTCCGGCGCCTGCCTCGCAAGTGCAAGGTCCTGAGTTTGATCCCCGGTAACCACATACAATGCTGGGCGTGGAGACTCACGCCCACCAGCAATCAATACCGCATACCACAGTGCCAGGCATGGTGGCTCACGCCTATCATCCCAGCACTCAGGAGGCAGAGACAGGAGGATTGCTGAGTTCTAGGCTTGCCTGGGCTACATAGTGAGCTCAGAGCTAGCCTGAACTGCAAAGCGAGACCCTCTCTCAAAAAAAAAAAAAAAAATCCCAAATCATTTGTCCAGCCAAAGCCTGAGAGCATGTGCTGAAAAGTCATTGACTTCCTCTGTACATTTTACTTGATGAAAACCTGAACAAAGGAGTTCTTGTCTACTTTTGAAAAGCCATAATTACCAGTTTAAGTCCAAACATTATTTAAAAAAGACCAATTATTGTCTCTACTAAGGAGTTTGCTGATTACCAGGTATTATACTTAAGTTTGCATGATGCTATTAAAGAAGAATGTTATTCTTTGTAACTTAACCTGTGGGCATAAATATTTAGTGTTTAATACTTTCAAAGCACCTTTTGGGGTGTATTTTACTTGGTTTGGGCTTGCTTTGTATTAAAGCAGTTACATGTAGGTCCTTTACATGTATACAACTTATTTGTATACAATAAATATGTCATAAAAGCCAACTTTACAGATATAATAAATGGTTTATTAGTTTGTCTTCACAGTCAGATATTTAAATATGTCATAGCCACTGGGGATTTAGCTCAAGTGGCACTGCTCCAACCTTGGACGCACAGGGGCTGAGTTCGATCCCCGGTACTGCAAAAAAACATCACTCTAAATATGTCATGGCCATCTACTGGAAAGTCTAGTCCTACTGCATTGCTAGAACTGATTCCTCATACATTCTTTTCTACTGACAATTACCAGTTAGTATGTTTGAAATGCATTGCATTAGTGTCAGACCAGTTAGGACATCAATATCACAGAGTGGTTTAAACGGGCAAGAGAGTAAAAGGAACTGCCAACCTCTGCCAAGAGACTGTCTGTTGCATAGAGGGAAGCCATGTTGTGTGCGGGGTGGGGGTACCCCTGGGAGGACAAGCTCGGGACAGGTTGCTCTCACCCTTCCCCATCCCGCGAGCACACAGGAGGTGACCTCAGCATAGGGCAGGGCTGCGGCAGCCGCTGGCCCAGCATGTGCGCTGCAGAGGGCGGGGTGGACAGTGTGGACAGCAGGTCTGGAGTGGGGCTGGGGGAGGTGCAGGTCCCCAGGGTACCGCACGGGCAGAGGCTTTGAGGGGAGACGGTGCTGCCCCACCCCGCCACTGTGCCACTGCCAGGCAGGAGAGCCCCGTCTTCCTCCCACGCTGCTGAGGAAGCTTCCTGTCACTTGTACTGCAGAGCAGCAAAGCCTAAGGGTATCCGTCCTTTATCACTGAGTGGCTACTGCAGAGCAAATTTGGAACCAAGACGCAGTGAGTAACGCGTGTCTTAACGGGATTCTGTGAAGCTTTACTTACAGAGACTTCTCGTCTGGAATTAGCTATGTGTATGAAGGGCAAAAGGACTCTCAGCTCTTCGTAAAGTATCAGTGGTGTAAGGGGAATTTTTCCATTACTGGTGGTATCGGTGCTGTCAACTACCTAGAACCTGACTGTAGGAATAGTGAGTTATTAGCTGATGAGTGGCTTTTTCTGAATGTTACAGGAAGATGCAAAGTTCAGAATGCAGCACAGACTTATAATCATTGTCATTCTGTGCCCAGTTTAGGAAGGTGTTGAAATTTCAAGGAACAAGCAAGGTGTAAAGTGTATACTTAAGGTTCATGAAAATGACTTCTCATGTAATCACATAGTCGCAGTAATGTGCACCAGGCTATCTTTACAACATCAGCCTTGGCCTATTGTTCCGTTATCTTAGAACAATAAATGTTGTCCATCAGTCTACAGTTCTTTTGCTCAATTTGGATGGAATCGTGAGTTGGCAAAATCTCAGCTCTGCTGGCAGTGCTGGTGAGTTGCCAGCTGCTGACAATGCTGGATGCCAACAGCTCACACAACTAGCTGTGAGGTCACTGCTGCTGCCAGGTGATACCAGATCTCAGCATCCAGCTGTGCTGGACACTGTAGGTTGACAACGGGGTACTGGTCTCTGGAGCTCTTTGGTATTAACAGCTGAGTATTGCTCCTTCCTTAGAAATGGCCATTCTGCCCACTCCACTCAGGATCAAAACCCCAAGTAGGTTTATAGGACTTTTGGAGTCCACACTGCCCAAGAAATAAGTCACAAACAGCTTCGCAGCAGACCTACCCAAGTCTGTAGAAGAGAAGAGCCTGTGCTGCTGCTCAGGGTCAGTGCATGGGAAGATCCCTCCTGGTCTGAAGGCCAGGGCGTGACCCAGCACTTGTGTACAGAGCATCTACAGGCTTGTTTCCGTGTGGGGCTGGCCTAAAAGTTTGCTGTGAATGTTGGGTGTGCAGACAACAGGCCCAGAGCCCTCTTATTCTGGTCACAACCACTCCAGACTTACCCCTTCTTCAAAATGGCAACATGGTTGTCTGCAGTGGGAGTTGGGAGAGGGCAAGATCTGTACTCAGTAGGAGTGGAGAGTGGTAGTTTGATAGCAGGAGGTACTGAGGCAAACCAAGCTGGCCTGCTGAGGGCAAGGGGGACACGGAAGCAAGGAGGGGCAGACAGCGGCTGGCCAAGCTGCATACCGCTCCCCAGACACAGGTCAGATGAGAGGAGGAGCTTTCCTTCTGTCTTGCAGAGATCCCAATTGATCTATAAGGGATGGTGATACTGGCTCCCTTTTTTATTTTAGTACACTACCATGACAAATAGAAAATGAAGAGCCAGGCATCGTGCATGCCTGTAATCTCAGCCCTGGGAAGGTTGAGGCAGGAAAATAACTGCTCAATATAATGACCTCAAGACCAGCCACCTGTACTACATAGAGACCTTGCGCCCAAAAAGAAAAATTGAAAATATTACCTAACATCTGGCCTATTCACTCACCCTAAAGATCTTACTCATTACACAGGAGACATCAGAGGCTACTGGAAGGACCAGTTTAATGCAACTGTGGCACACATCTCAAGATGCAGAGCAGGGTGGCTAGTGAGAAAATGCTTAGGTACTCAGTCCTGCCATGTACCTTTTATTACATTTAAGCCTAAGTTAAAGACTAAAAAAATTTTCCTTTGAAAGCAAAGGCCTTCTAAAGGACACTTGGTTCAGAGCATACAGGTCATCACACTTCATGCTTGGGCCCCAGAACGCCCCTCTTCTGTCTGGATTTTCTTACCGGTATCTTGGAGGGTCTGTGTGTCTTGGTGTGTCTGCCAAGCTGGGAGCTGCAGGGCCATATCAGAGACTGCTGGACCTCACTGTGAGCATGACGGTAACCTGAGCATGTGCCCTGTCGTGCAGGGAGCATGCGCAGTGCCACACACCGAGTCTGAAGAGAGAAGATGCTGGACCCTTTCTGCTCTTCAGCTCTGCGGTCTGACTTGCACAGCTGTCAGCCATCTCTGCTCCAATCGCCCCAAATCCCCAGGCGCTGCATGGAAGGGTCACCACTGATTTATAACAAGGGCAAACCACAACCTGATACCCGCTTCAGAGTTGATTGATATTTTAGTTTCATGAACTTTTTTTTAACCTTTATTACAGTCACTAGTAGCCTTTGGGTTGTTTTTCTGATAGGAATTCCTGGCCTTCTGGGCTTCTTACTAATTTTAGCTCCACAATCACATCAATGTAAATTGCTTTTAGAAAGCTGACAGAAATGTAACAGTTACTAGATAAAATCCTCAATATGAGCTAACTGCCTTCAGTATTTTTCTTGGATAATACAAGTGGGTGGGTGATAAAAACAGCATGTTCTCTTGTCTTATAATAACCTTAATTATAGTCGATGTTTTTGGCCTAACAGTAGTTTGGGTTATGTTCAAAGCTGTTGGAAAATGACTATAAGTAAGATTTTAACAGGTAATTTTAATAAGTATATGTGTGTGTATACACGCCTATGTATGTATCATGTGAACCTTTGTCACATACTACTAAATCTCAATTTAAGTAAAAGAGAAACAAAGAATGTCTTTAAACAAAATATTCTCTGCAGTTATTCAATGGAAATCTCGTCCTAGTTAGTGAAATATGTCCTGCAGCACAATCACTGGAAATATAGTAATTACAAAGTCAGTAATTACAAAAACCCCGGAAGGAGGCAAGAGGAGTGGTGGAAGTGCTGAAGTGAACAGAGGCATCAGTGAGGACACTGATTCTGCCATGAAAAATGAACGCTGAGCTGATGGTCTCTGCAAAAATATGTCACATATTTTAAAATCAAGATAGACCCATTTTCTGAATTTAGCAGTGTGGAAAAAAGCTTCATAAAAGTCAGAAAAGAGTAGTAGTTACTAGAGGAAAGTTTCACCCTTCCTGTAAACCCTTTTAGAATGCTTCCACCCAGCATTCTTTTTTTTTTTTTTTTTTTTGAGATAAGGTCTGGCTTTGTAGTTCAAGATGGCCCTGAGCTCATTATGTAGCCCAGGCAAGCCTCAAACTCAGCAGTCCTCCTGCCTCTGCGCTCTGAGTGCTGGGATTACAGGTTTGAGCCACCACGCCCGGCATTGTGGTGTGTGGTACTGATTGCTGGTGGGCATGAGCCACCACGCCCGATATTGTTGTATGTGGTTACCAGGATCAAACCAGGGACCTTGCACTTGCTAGACAGGCGCCGGAACCACTGAGCTAAATCTCTGGCCCTCTTATTTCAAAACTACGTATTTGTAAGTTCCAGATTTTAGGGAGAGAGGAGCAGGGTTGGTGACAAACTAGTGAGTCTGCAGCACCTTCCCAGAACTCAGATGCACCCTCCGCACGAACCCACCTGAAGCAGGGAGCTGACGAGAGGTCCCAAAGGGAATCTAAACAACCAGTCTGTGTCCACCATGGCGTGGCCTAGGAAGTGCTGAGGGCCAGCCGTGGCCTGTGGGAAAGTGAGAAGGTTTCTGAGAGACAATGGTCCACGAGGGGTGGGGGTGGGGGATGTGTTCTGACAAAGGGAAACGGGACAGACACACGGAATAGGTGCCCGGGGCCCAGGAGAAGGCTAAGAGGAAGTCAGAGATTCAGTGAAGGGTGTGATGACGAAGGCCTTGGAGGTCAGTAAACAAAAGTCTAGAGAGATTGGCTACTGTTATCATTAGTGGTGCATTAACTGTACGGGTACAATTAACAGTGCTTGCTACATACCCTGAGCTCCTGTGTGTCCACTTCTGTGCCACACGTTCCTGATGGTGCCCCTGAGGTGGATCTCACCTTGGCCGAGGTGTAGCCATTTTGTACATAAAAACCTTGAGTCAGGAATCTCAGGTGCATTTGCCTGGGAGCTGTTTCCTTTTGCTTTATGAGAAAGGCTGCTTTCTACTTCATTCTACAGTAAATACTTTCGCTTAGTCTTCTTTTGACTCCGCATGGTAATTTTTTCTGGATTGAGAGAAGAACTCCCCACAGCTGAACAGTGACATACCTTGCAGTGCTGCTTCCTACTGGCCTCAAAAAACAAAATAACACCTGCTTCCAAAGATGTAAACAAACCTGGTAAAAGACAAAATACTGAAATGGTTTGTATAGGAAAAACAAAAACATTTCTGTGTGTCTTTGAAACTAGATGGACCTTTTTTCTTTTTCCTGTGTGTGTGTGT
>PVIC010026564.1:0-24446 GCA_004025085.1 Thryonomys swinderianus
AAAAAAAGAACTAAAAATTTTAGACTTCCCCATATTTAAAGACCCAATTCAAAAATAGGCATCTGAAATGAATAGATACTTCTCAGATGAATAAGTACAAATGGCCAGTAAGTACATGAAAGAATGCTCAACACCACTGGCCATTTAACAAATGAAAATTAAAACAACACTGATTATTTATTTCACTCCAGAAAGGATGACTATCCTCAAGAAATCACTTAACAAATGCTGTCCAGGCTGCGCTGTGAGGGGAAAAAGGAATCTTTCCTTTGTCAGTAGGAGAATAAATTGGTACAACTATGATGGAAAACAGCATGGAGATTCCTCAAAAAACTATAACGGGAGGTTCTAATGACCTAGATACTCCCCTTCTAGGTATCATCTGAAGGGTTAAAAGTCATCACACTATAGTGATACATGCACACCCATGTTTATAGCCACACAATTTATAATAGCTAAATCTTGGAAGGAGCCCATATGCCTATCAGATGAATGAAGAAAACGTGGTATTTATAATAATCAGGTACCACTCTGCCCTAAGGAAGGATGAACTTCAGATATTTTTAGGTAAATGAATATTCCTTGAGACCATAATTTTAAGTGAAATACATCAGACATGTAAGTTTAAACATCATGTTGTTTCTCTTGTGTGAAAAACCCAAAGTACAAATAAGGAGCAAAATGAAGGATAAGCATTAGAAAGAAGAAAGAATTTGTTCAAATGGGAAGGGGAACAAGAGATAGGGGAAGAATGGAGCGAAGGAAGGGAAAAGGGATTTAAATAAAAAAGAATTGAAGGAAAAAATGGAAATAGAACTTTGTAAATGGGAAGGGGAAGAAAGGTTGGGAGGGGAGATAAAAAAGAATTAAAATGTGTTAGGTACATAATCAAATCCTCCATGATAATTGTGATCACTGTGTACTACAAATATGTACTAATAAGAATATTGCTGGGCGTGGTGGCTCACGCCTGTAATCCCAGCACTCGGGAGGCAGAGGCAGGAGGATTGCTGAGTTTGAGGCTCGCCTGGGCTACATAGTGAGCTGAGGGCCAGCCTGAACTACAAAGCGAGACCCTGTCTCAAAAAAAAAAAAAGAATATTAACAAAGAAGCAAAAACATAAAGACTGTTCCCACCATTCAAGTCCTGATCATTTACTTCTTCATCCAACAATTATTTCCCAAGTATTTCGTGGATGTCTGAGGCTTTCAGGTACATGACTCTATCTAATCTTTACAACCACCCCAGGTGATAGGATTAATAGGTGATGAAATACAACAGAGAGAGCTTTAGTATCTTTCTCAAGAAAGATCATGGAGCCTTTGTGCTCAGTCCTTCTGGCTTCAGAACCTGAGCACTTGCTCACACAGTTCACTTTCTTAAAACGAGGAACAGATGTTCCTCAAAAACCTTGTATTTTAAAATTGATTTTATTGGTAGATTTTATATGCACATTAAACCTTATTTTTGAGTCAGTCTAGAATACTAAGCCTGGTTAACTAGTAATGGTCCTAGTTTATGTGTGGAAGGGTGAACTAGTATAAATTAAAATCCTATAGATAGTAACCTGGCGGACAGTAATTCCAGTACCTGATGGAGGGATTGAGGAGGCATGATACTGTTGGAGATGAGGAGACAATGGATGACATTTCTACTAGAAGCAGAGACATGTAAGAGGGACAGTGGTCATTGTAATGCTGTTGTCCTCTGAGGCTTTTGGAGGTGGTGGGATGAATGCTTTACTGTTAGCTAGGCTTTGACCTCCGGGGTGGACTCATTGTCCTTACCACAAGGAATCTTATTTTCTTCTCTTGAATGAGGAGCTCTTCAGTGATGATTATAGGCTTCAAAGAATTAGAGGGCAGGTGTGGGTTTCTTCAGAACATGTATTTCCAGATAAGAGGTTGCATTGTTTACAACACAGAGAAAATTCATTTTTAAATTTTTATTAGAATTGGTAATTATGACAAAGATTTTAAAAATTAAGATAGTCTTGGGCCGGAGATTTAGCTCAGTGGTTCTGGCACCTGCCTCGCAAGAGCAAGGTCCTGAGTTCGATCCTGGTGACCACATACAATGTTGGGTGTGGTGACTCACGCCCACCACCCATCAATACCACATACCACAGTGCCAGGCATGGTGGCTCACGTTTGTAATCCCAGCACTTGGGAGGCAGAGGCAGGAGGATTGCTGAGTTTGAGGCTTGCCTGGGCTACATAGTGAGCTCAGGACCAGCCTGAACTATAAAGTGAGACCATGCCTCAAAAAAAAAAAAATTAAGATAGTCTTTCTTAGAAGCTGAGTTCCACAGTTAAGGCTGCAGGTGTGGCTCTCAGCACAGGAGGCTCAGAAGGGTACCATGCTACCTTCTCTTGCTTGGGCCTATGCTTTTGTCTTAGAACTTTCCTTAATTTGCTCTCCCTAGAAGTTCCACAGTAAGAGAATTTTTTTTTTTAATTAGAAAAGAGTCAGTTGCTGAAAAACACAGTTTAAAAAACAAACTAGAAAAAGAAGAAAGTCAACAACGGTAGTTCTCAAGATTAGTGTAACTTGTGGGTCCCTTAAAAGGTTCCAAGGCCAGACCTGAGACAGCTTCGTTAGTACCTGTGTGGTGAGACTCAGCAGTGGTGTCTGAGGCACCTCGATCATTCCGTTGTGTGGCGAAGGATGAGAACCAGGGACTTAGTGGCCAGAATCCTTCCCCACAGCTGTCCATGGATTGTCAGCGACTGAATCCCATAAAAAGTGATTAATATTGGGCAGAGTGGTGCTTCCCTGCAATCCCAGGTTATCTGAAGCTGAAGGCAGAAGGACAGCAAATTTGAGCCCAGCCTGAGCAACCCAGCTTCAAAAGGAAATAAGAGGGCTGAAGATGTAGCTTAGCGGCAGAGCACTTGCCTAGTCTGTATGAGGCCCTGGGTTCAACACCCAGTAACACATGCTCACACAGACTGAATGGTGTTACAGTTTAAGATTAATCATTCTGCTAAACAGAAGACTGTCTGTAGATCTTGCAGCTCCTTTACTTACCCAGTGTGCTTACTGAGCACTTCTGAGAAAGGAGAATGGAAATAGATTTCTAAAGTTCTGTGTCAGATCACAACACCCACCACAGAATGAAACCAGGGGGTCTGAGAGTGGTTCTGAAATGCTGAATTGCTCATCGTGCTCTAATTTATGGATCACTACCCTGCATGGACATTCACTAATTAAATCTATTTTCTGAAACGCTACTTATCAGAAACCTTCTGTAATCTACTTTAGATTTTGAGAGTTAAGTGTTTAAAATTTGTAAAAATAGTAACAATTGGCCTCGGGAAAAGAGTAAAGGCAAGCACCATATGTTTATGTGGTGCATTTGTTAAGTGGAGTTTTAACCCAATACTAAGCTGTAACAAGGCCGGAAGCTATTAAGGATAGAGTGTTAACATTCCCGATTCATAATTTCAGCAACAGCCAAAATGCTTGCTCTGGAGGTCCTGACTTTGGTCTACCCTCTCCCCCCTCATTCACACTTTCTCCCAATCTTCTTGGGCTTGTCCTTTTTCATCAATTAAAGCTTCTTGGTGGGAAATTTAATTGTGAAGAGGTGAAAAATATGGAAATAGCTAGTTTCTTCTAGTGAGCAAAAAGACATATCATATGAAACAAAGTTTTAATTTTTATTTTACATATTTATACATAAAACTTTCAAGGAACCCTCTGAATCCAACAGAATGTTAATAGCACATCTAAAAATGAACTTCAGGTAGTCAACATTCACAAAATGTTGAAAACTGATTAAAATATACATGTTACGGAGAGCTACAACTTCACTACGAGGCAGGCATGTATTTTTTGACTTGTATAGCACCGTCATTTACAGTTCTTTAAAACTACAGTGAAGAATGAAAGTAGTCAATGGTAAAATACTGCTTCAACTTAAAATCTCTAAACAAATAAAAATAAAGTTAAAGCTACCCTCTTTAATTAACCATGATTTGTGATGGTGTAAGTACTATACATTTTTTGTAACAATATTTTATTAAAATGCCTGATATTAAGTGGCAGAAGTAAAAAATTAAAATAAATTAAGAAGCAAAGGCCAATCACTGGACATTAAGCTTCAGACATTATCAATGACTAACACTGATATTTATTTGTTTCTGTGCCACCTTTTAGCAATGGCATTTTTACAACCACAGAAGCAAAATAAATTCTAGCTTGTCCTCTGGTTGGATGGCTTCTTTTCACTTTGCAGGCATTTTCTCTGCCATGTGCTTCTGCTGACTTTCAGCATGTCTGTGAAGTTAATAGCAACAGTTATTTAGTCTCAAAAGAAAGATCCAAACTATCAATCAACAGCTGCAACATGCTCCAAACTAAGTTTCAGAGTTACTCCAAGGAACAACACCTTATTCAAGCTGGTTTGGTCTCTTTAAGTTTTATATTCTACTTATAATTCCTTTTATTTTTAAACCACTGGATTAACTCTAGACCTACATGTATTATTGGTCTTCCTTAGAGAAGAGTGCTATGTTTGGAAATGAGAAGAGGTATCTGGGATACTTTTATTACTAAATGCTTACAATGTGCCTTCTTCATGCCAGGCACGGCTCCTGGTGCTAGGGATTTGGTGGCAAGCAAGACAATGAGGCTTTTGTTCTTGTTGGAAATGTGCTCAACCGAAGAGAGACAAGAAAGGAGCAAATAGCAAAAAAAGTAGATGATAGAAAATAAACGTTACAGAAAAACTCAACATGAAGTGTGATCAAGAGTAACTGAGTGACAACTTTATGTAAACAATGCATGCAGACACAGATGCAGGTAATAATGAAAGCTCCTGGCAAATCTGGAGCCAATAACCTAATTTGCTGTTACAAGAGCTAATATCTAGCTAGGTCTTTACAATATAAAGACTTACCACACTGGCATCAGATTTTTCCCTCAATTGATCCCCAGGGCATAATCATACTAGTGAAGGAAGGCCTTTCAGAGAGTGGGTGAGTCTTTTATCTATCAAGCTATTACAATCTGTGAGCCCAAATTTAGGTCAAGGCAGTAGCCAGACTATGGAGGCAGAGGAGGGACAAATGGCCAAGCTGTTTATACCACCTGAATGGACACTCGCCAGAGAATGGTGAGATCTGAAGGCTGCAAAAATGGTGGTTCTGAATGGTTTTAGGAAATGATAAATTTGGTAAGAGAAAAATACCCAAATAGTTGTGGTTTCCAGTTGTAGGCAAGGGTTTGGGGACAGTTTATGTGTGCTGTTTGGACTTGAGTAGTCAATGACGTCAAGTTTAACGCATTGGTCTTATGCAGAATGTCCCATATCTATGGTGCAGAGAAACCACAGATACTTTCAGAAATAGAGAAGTGAGAAAAGGATCCTTGCCACATTCAACAGCCCACAAATGAATGGTGATAATTGTGTAACAATACAGGAACTCCTGGGAAAGACACCACCATCACTCCATTCCTTAAAAAGAGCGTCCCTTACAGCTGGTCACTGCACGGTTCTGTTTATGTATACAAAAGAGCTGTGATCGTTCTCTGAAAACTAGCTCAACTCTCTTAAAGTCAACTCAAGATATATTTTGATTCTCAGCAAGGTAAGATTCCATTGTAGCTAATTTAACTATAGTTATTGCAGCAGTTGCTGTATTTTATACATGTATGTGTACATGCACATGCAGAAATATGTATTTAGGGATTTTTCTGAGAAGGACAGGAGAGAGGAGATAGCTGGTGCTGTTCTGAGACATACATACAAAGTTGAATGTCATTAAAATTTTAAAGAAAGCATGACAAGGGGTTTAAGTTTATAAAACTCCAAGGTTTTCATTGATATATATTATATATTATATATGTATATATATTATATATTATTAATATATATAATATATATAATGAAAACCTATCTATCATCTATCTATCTATCTGTCTATCTATCTATCTATCTATCTATCTATCTATCTATCTATCTATCTATCTATCATCTATCTATCTATCTCTCTATGTATATTTTTTGCGACAGGGTCTCGCTTTGTAGTTCAGGCTGGCCCTGAGCTCACTATGGAACCCAGGCTAGCCTCTAACTCACAGTAATTATCCTGCTTCTGCCTCTTATATGCTGGGATTATAGGCATGAGCCACCATGCCCAGTTGATAAATTAGTTTTAAAGATTTGTTTCACACATAACCCACTAAGACTCTTTTTACCAACAGTCATTACTGAGGATGCACTGTGTGGCCAATAGGCCCTGTGCTAGACTCTGGGGACATGACTCTGAATGAAAATGAAGTTGCTTCCTGCTAAAGGGAAGGGTGTTTACAGTCAGGTGGAGAAAGATGATAAATATACCATGGTGCAATTATGCTCCATGTGAGGCAGTTAGGATGTGAGCACGTGAAGAGATCTTGGTGATCACAAACTGGATCAGACTGACTTAAAATGCCAAGCCTTGGGGGCAGGGAGGGCTTCTGCAATGAGCATCCTGTAAATCAGCAGTTCTTAGGTTTTGCTGTGCTATGAATCACTTGGGAGTTTAAGAAGATCCTGATGCTCAGACCACCCAAAACGATAATAAAGTCATAATCCTGGAGTGAGACCCAGCCACCAGTCATTTATAAAACTAACTGGCGGTTCTAGTAGCAGCCAAAGCTGAGAGCCCCTGGTAGGAACCGCCATCTAGAATGGTAGGAGTCAGACAGGTAAAGGAAGTAGGTGAAGAAAAATTCCCCCCAGTCCCTCTGGCCACAGTCCTCTGTGAGATCTTGCTGCAGGACACTGTCCCTGTGGTCTTTAGGAGGTCTTCCCTGGGAGCACAGTCATGTTTGCACAGCTGGGAACAAGTGCATAGCCTTCTTCCCGTAAGTGGATGGCTATAAAGGACACCACATCCCCATGTGTTGCAGAACTACTCCACTTTAAAGGGCTAAAGGAATACCTCTTAATCAGTGACCCCTCCTCTTTACCTACACACCCACCTGCCCTGCTTCCATGATCACATCACACAAAAAAGCATAAAACCATAGGCTGTAAACCTAAGTGCCGGCCTAATGCTCTGCAAGAAGGGGAGAAGCCTCACTCGGCCTCCTTCACAAGGATGGCAACATTGTGGACAGGTAGAGGGAAGGTCTCTGCTGTCACAGAAAATCACAGACTTTATAGAGGTATTTTTCAGAAAATGTAGATCTGGGTATGTGTTTCACCACTGATTTCCCATCATCTCAAAACTTTTATGAAAATTCTTGGACTGACAGATGAGGTCTGGTTTACAGTGGCTGATGTAGTGTCCAAATACGCCTGTAGGTGGCGATAACATTACTTGACAGTTACTATGACATTTTAGTCAAGCGTGTGTGCTGGGAGTATAAAGATTCCTACTGTTTTTAGGTGAGGGGCAAGATAATATAACACCTGAAGCACACAACAGGGAGTGCAGCCATATGCCTTAAAAAAGATCTTACAGCATTTTTCAGCATTTATTTTGCTACCAAAACATTACACTGTTACCTCACAGAGTTATTTTATCCAGCATTACACATTGAGATGAAGTCCTATGGTAGGACCTGAGAGCAATTATTGCTACATATGCTTTTATGCTTCTTGCGATGGCTCTGGATCCTGTGTTAATTCCTGCTGTTGTTATGACAAGCAGTGGGTTCTTTCTTGGGAGCCTCTGGGTGTCTGAGTAACACTTCAGAGATGAATAGCAACTGCTGTCTCCTGGGTTAGGATTTCACACGAACTGTCTCAGAAAGGGTACCTCAGTGTATTTGAAGCCATAGCAATATTAACAGTACTGAGAGTTCTTTATATCCATATATGTGGCATCTCCACAATATATAACATATATATAATATATGGCTCACCTTTCTATTTTAGAAGGTACTAAGAAATGGAAGATCTTGACCAGCATTAGCCTAGTTCAGTGGTGGTAAACCTACGGCCTGTGTGCTGAAGCGGGCACACTGAGACCTCTCTGTTGGCACACGACCAAGTGCATGGATTGTTTTTTCCAAACAAAACCCCCACTATTCAGGTTTAACTGCAGTGTTAGCACTTTGCAATAAATAAGTGGCTTGGGGTTGCAATTTGGGCACTTGGTCTCTAGAAGGTTTGCCATCACTGCCAGCTTCTCATCCCCTGGGAAGGGCACATTTGCTACCCCAATATAGAGGCAGTTGGTTCCAAGCCCAGCTAGAAATTCAAGTCCTGGAATTTCCCAGTGTGAGAACAGTACGATAGCACTGGGGCCGTGGAGAGACAGATGTCAAGGTCTCTGCCTTTCGGACATGGCAGAGATGATCAAGGGCTCGGTCACTTAACAGTCAGCGTCACTGTGACGCAGAGTACAGGCAGCACACGTGACAGGAACCCGTTATGGTGTGCTGGCTTAGGCCGGCTGGCAGGGCGGTCCTCAGAGCGGGATCCCCGACTTCAGGGAAAGTGTGCACGTCCTAAGCACAGGGGGAAGGGCATCGAAAAAGAGGTGAATTTGATAAAGGCAAGATTGCTGCTCCAATCCTCTCCACCCTTCCCTGCAGGTGAGCTACAAATGGAAGCAGTGATGGAGTTCTCTAGCACTAATTGTTGCCCTAATTTTAAATTTCAGACCATCGGGCCCCCCCGTATTTCACTGTGAGGGACAGCCAGGACTACCTGGTCAAGTCCTCGATGTCCACCAGCATTGCGTCCTGCTCTGTGTGCAGCTCATCCCGGATGAGAAGCAGCTGGACCAACTCTTCGTTCAGGCCTGGGGCAAAGAAAAGAGCGACTGAGCAGGAAACTGCAGCCGAGTCAGAACACGTGGTACTGTGCTGACCACAGGCAGATATACACATGTAAACAGCTGGACAGCACAGTAAAAATACTTTTGTAAAAATTTAGACTTCTCATTTTAGCTTCTCCAAAGCCTAAGAGAAGTCATCAGCTGGAGAAGTATGACCTGTTTACACATTTTAGAAGTATCAGAAAAAAGGGAGTAAGTTAAAAGTATGGATTGTGTATCCTTTATGGTTGGGGCTAGAAATGTTTCAGATGGTTTTCTGGTATCTATATTGACACTATCCCCAAATCCAAAACCTGAAATGTTCTATTATTTGAAATTTTTTGAGCATTTCAAAGCATTTGGGCTTTTACATATATGACTGCTCAACTTATATATTCAATTACATTTATATGAACTAGAAAAAGAAATTGTTAGTTGTTTGGAACTATCTTGGTAGAATAAGTGGAATTTGTTTTGAGGAAATGAGCACGTTGTTTTCTGTCCTTCACTTGAGTTTGCCCCTTACCACACTGACAGTCAGAGGAGCATCATGGCACCTGTCAGTTCCACATCAGACGCCAGCTGGAGAGGTAGGCACATCAAGAATGCTCAAAGCCTTCATGTGGCCATCCCCTCCGGACGGTTCTGATAAGCCTCCTTTATTCTGTGGAAAAGGCTCATACTTTATGGTCCTGTAATTTTCATATATTGGTAACATATACTTTTACTATGTAGCATCCCATAAGATAAACATAATTTGATCTGATTAAAGATGATGAGGCCTAAAACAAATGTACATACAAGGTATAACTGGAAAGTAAGTGACTTGTACTACTGAATTATACTCCAGGAACAGCTGTTTTGAGCTAAATACATGCACTGGGAATTGAAGGCAAATACAAAAGGACACATAATCATGGTGAACCTTGAGAAATACATAAAGCTTCTGACATTTTACAGTTAGAAACACAACAAAAACAAAAAAGGACTTTCTGATTCTCTCTTTTTCTTGCAAACACACAGAAGGAACCCAGTGTAAGCATATTACAAAAGAAATGCATCAAGAAAGTAGCCCTGTCCCATCATGCCTTACATTTCATGCCCATTTCTCAGCACCCTTACACTTACTTTCAATCTGGGAATGGAGATCATTGACTATCACTTGTAGCTGCCCAATAGTCATGTCTCTCAAGTCGGTAGGTTTTAAACTTCTTTTCATCAAACATTCACTTATATGAGGCATGTGTGGCAGCTGAAGATACAGAGGAGAAGAAATAGAAGTGTGAACAGCACTTCTGATACCCTGCATATCAAACCCAGTTTCCTCTCATGGGACTCAACCTCAGTCACCCACTTCAGTTCAGGTTCTGTGCTTAAAAGCTCTCTGATCTCTCCAAAATGGATTCCTATGGATATATACCGCATTGCCTGATAGGCTTTTGCTACACTGCCAGCATCAAAAGCTTTCTTCTTGGTCTTTTACATAAGTGGAAACATAAGTAGTATCAATGATATAGATAAAATTAATAATATTAGCTGATATTTAATAATTTATATCACACTATAAGAATGATGTGAAATGCCCTGAAAGCTCTGTCTCACTGAATTCTCGTAACTATAGTTTCATATGGGGTGTATATTCATTTCACGGATCAGAAAACTGAGACTTAACATCCCTTGTCTAGAATCTGTGTAGAAGTTAAGGGATAATGCTAACTACCAAGGGCTAAACTGTCTCCCTTGAGAGGTGGGAATGAAAATTATAGCAATAGTGAGGTTTGCCACAGTCAAAATTTCTTTAAAGGAATTTAAATATTCTTATGACAATCAATATTTTCCCTCAGAACAGTAGTAGAGGAGAATTTACTTTTGTGAAAGAAATCTATTGCTTACGTATATTTTTAGCATGACAATAGAAAGGAAAAAGAAACAATTATTTCTCAATGACAGTACTTTTTACAAACTGTCTTGAAGAAACCCAAGTTTGCATAATCTTGGGGAACGATGTCAACCATTTACAGCCACCAAACCCTTGTTTGTGTTTCAGTCTTTGCTGCTTACAAGGTCAGCGACAGGAGACTTTTTTCTGTTCTGTTTTTCCACTTCTACTTGCATTTTGGCCATTGGTTTGGCCATGGCAAGAGCCATCTTGGCTTCAGCTTGCAATTTCTTTTGCCTTGTGAGGAAGTCCATGTCATCCAAGGATTCAGACTCTTCTTCAGTGGTATCTCTATCAGAATAGGAAGAACTCTGTTTGCTCTGCAAAGAAAGAAAGAGCAGCCTGAGTTTTCTATGCTGGTTAGCATCTGCTTGATGATAGGGAATAGCATTCCCTGCGTCTGTTCTCCAAGAAGTGTAGAGTTCTTTCCATTAACCCCTGATGCCACTTGATTCACCTTACAACCATCATAAGTAACACAAAAAGTCTGTTTTCAGTAGAAAGAACAATGTAATTAATAACAGGAAAATATTAACAAAATATTTAATCCCTAGAGCTAAGGCATTGTGTTGGTGCTTAGGGTAGCCAGCATTTCTGAGAGCCAACGGTGTTCTGACACTGCACTGTACTCAACAACCAACGTATTTGGTTGTTGGATCGACAAGATTAAAGTTTGATCTTGATTCACAACATATTTGGTCTTTGGTATAAGAAGGTAAATGACAGATTTCAGAGAGAGTAAAAACACCTAGCAACCAACATTCGTTATTATTCAGCCAACTGCTATACTATGTGGGAAAGAAATGAACACATTTGTAAGCCCAAAGGGTTCTTAGCAATTTTCTTCTTATATTTTTAAAAATTGTATCTTATATCAAAGTGGATTAGAGACCTAAATATTAAAACAGAAACACTAAACCTGCTGCAAAAGGGTTAGATAGAACTCTTGGAGACATTTAATTAGGGAAAGACTTCATGAACAAAACTTCTATAGCACAAGAACTAGCAGAAGAAATCAATGAATGGGATCTCATCCTTCTAAAAAATCTGCATGGGCCACAGATTTAGCTCAGTGGTTCCGGTGCCTGCCTCGTAAGTGCAAGGTCCTGAGTTCAATCCCCGGTAACCACATACAATGCTGGGCGTGGTGACTCATGCCCACCAGCAATCAATACCACATACCACAGTGCTGGGCGTGGTGGCTCACATCTGTAATCCCAGCACTCAGGAGGCAGAGGCAGGAGGATTGCTGAGTTCAAGGTTTGCCTGGGCTCCATAGTGAGCTCAGGGCCAGCCTGAACTATAAAGTGAGACCCTGTCAAAAAAAAAAAAAAAAAAAAAAAAAAGAGCTTCTGAACAGTGAAAGAAACCACCGACAGAGCAAAAAGACAACCAACAAATTGGGAAAAATTTTTACCAGTGGTTTCTCAGAAAAGGGCCACTATCTAGAATATATAAAGAGCTTAAATAATCAGTCCCTCCCCAATTTAAAGACCCAATTAAAAAATAGTCATCTGAAATGAACACTTTGCAGAGGAAGAAGTAAAAGTAGCTAAGAAACATATGAAGAAATGTTCAACATCACTAGTCATTCGAGGAATGCAGATGAAAACACTGAGATTCCATCTCACTCCACAAAGAATGGTTGCTATCTCAAAATTAACCAGCAACAAATGCTGGTGAGGCGGTGAGGAGAAAGGAACCCTTCTCCATTGTTGGTGGGAATGTAGACTGGTGCAACCACTATGGATATCAGTGTGGACATTCCTCAAAAATCTTGGGTTACAGTTCCCACGTGACCCTGCTATTTCCCTGTTAGGTATGTACATGAAAGAATTAAAAGATTCATATCACAACCACATATGTTCACCCATGTTCATAGCAACTCAGTTTGTGATAGTTAAATCTTAGAAACAAGCCAAATGCCCATCAACTCTAAATTGGATAAAGAAGATGTGGGGTTTCTATAAAATGGAGTATTATTCTGCCATAAAGAATGATAAGTTTGAGTCATTTATATTCAAATGGATTACCTTCAGGACATACTCATAAGTGAAATAAATAGGTCACAGATGTGTAAATATTGTATCTTTTCTCTGGTATGAGAAACTGAATATGTAAATAAGCTTTAGAATATATGGTAGACATTGTGAAATAGAAAATATTCAAAAGAAAATGGGGTGTAGGGGTAAGTAACAAGGGGGAAGAAAAAATATGATGGTAATAAAAAACAGGAAACAAAGCTTATATATATAGGGGGCAGGAGGCTGTAGGGTGGGTGGGGGAATGGGAAAAATGAGAATTAAATTGTATAATATACTGATACAAATTCTCAGTATTGTGTGTGATTCTGATTCAAATAAAAATTATATAACTTATACCTACTATAGTTTGCTATGAAAAGTAGTCATTAACTTTAATAAAGTTTATGTGTGTAGATTATATTACAACTTTGATTTTTCAACAGTTGGCAGTTTTAGAAGTATGATTTTTCTGTTTTGATCATCTGGAAAGTTTGATCTTGAACACAACATGGAAGAAGCTAAATGGCCAGAAAGACGCACAGTGGTTCAGCTTGTAGCTGTCTGTACTTACCATGGGAGACAAGGGCGTGTCCAAGCTGGTTTCCGTTTTGCTGTCATCGGCATCACTGTCCTTATCACTGCCACTGTCGTTGACAAAGCATATCTGCAGGTTCATCCCGCTCTGCAATCTAGGTAGAAAACAACAGGATAGTAATTCTATTTAGCTACTAGTGTTTTTCGACCATGGCCAAGGGAACTGCTGGACTTTCCTATCAGAAAGTTTTATGTGCTCTTCTTCACTTGGGAGAAATGAGTGATCAGTATTGCCGTTTACTTATAAATGATTTTACTAGAGGATTTTCTAATATTGTATTAGTTTTTCATAACAGTTCACATTAAGTGAAAGATACTTTAGGGCCATATATTACAGTACCTTGGGCAATTCCAAACATACGTTCTGAGTTGCTGAGTTTACAGTCTTGTCAATCAAGGTGAATGGGGTCCCAGGCCAACTAAGACTCCTGGTAACTCCTGGGCTCTTGTCCAGGGGGACAATCTGAAAAAGCTTATTCAAGTCATCATCCCAAGGCCACCACTTTCTGAAAAAAGAATGATTTTCTTCCTGGTAGAATAAGATTGATTGAAGGAAACTTTTATTTAAGGCAGTTGCCAGAAACCAATTGAAGGAGTTCATTTATGTTACTGAGGGAGAAAAACACCACAGGTTTACCCTAGAGAAATGCAAGGAAACCCAAAACTCAGCCGAAAAATACGTCTGAGAACACAGCGAGGTCCTGCAGCCTGCCTCCTATACAGACACAGGGTCAGATCTGTACAGAGCTCACTGTGTGTGGTGAGTCCTGAAACTCCAGGAGGATCTGCCATCCAGAGGCACCTCACCAGACTCCATTCTGCTCTGCCCTAAGCCTTTGCAGAAGACGAACGCGTTTCATTACTATTTGGCATTAAAGAATTTTTAAAAGAAGCAATTTTCTTAGCATTTCTAATGGCCCTAGTCTCTGTGCAAGCACAGATAAAGAAAAGGCAAAAAGAGGCTCCAAAGGCAATAAGAGATCAAAGGATGCTGATCTTAGCCAGCTATAGGGCAGGGAGCACTAAATTTGCTCTGGCAAATTAGGGAAAAATGGAAAGAAAAACTTACTTGATGTCTGACATTTGTTTTGTTTTGTTTTGTTTTGTTGCTTGTATTCTGATGGTATGCAAAGTATACAGACATTGCTCAGATGACTGATTTAAATAAAGTGCTTTCTTGGTTGAAAATAACCCAGAACCCGGAACTTGGATAAAAACTAAAAGCGGCGCTACTGATTTAATACAGGAAGTACAATTCTATGGGTATGTGCTGCCACCTACTGTTAAATTCTATAATTACTCAACTGTCCAGTTTATTTCCTCTAAAAATATGCAGCAGCCCCTCCCCTGTGGTGTCAGGGCTCTTTCTCTCCTCAGGCGCAGGTAGGAAGAGCCAGGCCTAAGGGTACAACGTGGAAGGCAACAGTCTAACGTGATTGGTTCAGGTGGACTTAGGTTTCAAGTTTTCATTTCTTTTTGTAGGCACATGATGAAAGTTCTATGAAATACAGTTTCCTCAACTGTAAAATGGGGCGAACAATACACACTTCAGTATATGGCAGAAAGTATTAAAAGAGTTCATTCAGAGGTTAGCATGGGGTAAGGGCTCTGTATACGTCGACTGTTTTTCTTTCTCCATTTCCAGAAGCCCAGATAAAGGAATACAGTATTTTAGAGATGATCTACTTTTGGAAGAAAGCTTTAAAAATCACACTCTAGTAGCTCTTGCCTAGTCATGGCAATTTGATTCAAAATTACCTCTCTGATAGGGTGTACTCAAGCTGACCCTGTCAGGCAGCCTGGACCTGTACTGAATTGGTATTTTTTCTTTTTAACTTTCTTTTATTGGACACCCTCCTGAAATCTAATACAGTCAAGTTTTCTTTTGATCCATATAAATCAAATTTTCAAATTTCATTATCTATACTTGTTTTGGAAGACAAAAATCCAACCGTTTTTCATAATAAAACTCAAGATAAATGGTTTGAAAGACAATAGGAGAGACAATTTAACAAATTAAAAACAGTTTGTTTTAATGACTAGCACAATTACAAATCTAGGATTATGTAGCTTTTCTATTATTTGAAATCATGCAAAGAAACTTTGGGTCACTGGATACAATAATTTAAAAAGTGGACAACAGCCTGAGAGCACCCTAACAAAACAAAGTTTAAAATGTCCAGAGATCTATAATTTCATTCTGAAAAAAAGTCTGGCTATATATGGTTTCCACCCTGAACTAACCTTTCTAAGAAGGCTCAACCCAGACCTAAGTCGACCATCCAGGCCGAGTGTGTAACGCAGGAAAGGCGAGGGGGAGAGGTTGAATAGACAGGGTGAAAGGAAAACATGCCTCAGGTGGAAATTCAGAAAATCGCCTTAGTACCACATCATCACTGCGGGAAACCGAACAGAGCTTCTTAAGGGGCTAGACTTACAGTTCCTTACAGTGGTAATCACTGAGAATGTTACTCTCTGGAAAAGGAAATGCTACGGCATTACAGCTAATGGTTCAGAGGGGATTTTAGTAAAGACATCTTAAAACGGGTTCAGGTCTTAAGAAGGATTTGTTTGCCTTTAGCCTTTAAGCAGGTTTTAATAGGAAGGCAAGTATGGGTGAAACTTAACTATAGTTCCCAAGCAGTGGCCTGGCTGTGGGTGTGTGGGGCCACCTGGTTCTCTGAAGGCCTGTGCTGCAGCGTCAACACCAGATAACCCCTGCTCAGCGCGTGCAGCTGTTGCTGAGCCTCACTTCTGAAGATGCAGCTCGCTGGGTTACAGGCCTTTACACTTCAGAGTTTATAGTATCTGGCTCCATTCATAACCAATCTTGCAAAATTCAGGAGTCTAGGTTTCCTGGATCTCTCCAGCATAGCCTGAAGTGAAAACAAAACAAAACCTTCATCTTGTTAATTACAGATAAGATTTCAAGGTATTTTATTTGGAGTACTTGATGTTTTGAACAGCATTTGGCAGAGCATAGCATGCAAAATGGGGCTGGAAGCCCACTTTGCCAGTTGATTTTCTCTTTGAAGGATCTGGGTCCTGATTACCCAAGAAACCTCTTCTTCCTTACACACACTATGCAGCACATCAAAACAGCAGTGTTGCCCAGAGCTACTGATGGGGGCTTCAGGCCTGGAAAGAAGGCGCTTTTGATGGAGAAGGCTCAGAACTTGAAGAGATAAAGGTCTAAGACATGTCAGTGGAGCAGAGGTAGCTCCCTATTTGCCAGTGTGAACTGGCCAGGATGGAGACAGCATTTCATGGAGAGGCTATTCAGCTTGGCATTTACAGATTGGAAGACTGTGACTCAGAAAATGGCTCTGCCGAGCTCCAGCCAAAGTTACCAGGGATTTTACTAACACATGCATGGAACTGAGAAATGACAGAGATGAAAAGTTTTTAACTGCAGAAAGAAATCTCCAAAGTGTAGCCAAGTGCTGACATGATTTGGTATAATAGTAACACTTCTTTCAAAACACCCAGGTGAGACCAGTTTACTCTCAGAGAGAAACAAAGCGATAGACCTAAAGTTTGCTGTTGACTTTCAGAGGGGTGATAGGTGCTACAAATCAGGCCTCTTTGTATTTGATCCAAGTTGTGTTGAAGAAGGGCTGGTCTGAAGCCACCTCTGAAGCCCAGCACTGTTACCTGTATCCTGCTTTTAGAAATGGGAATCTTCAGTACCAGTGTATACCACAAACACTGATTTCAGTGTATACCACAAGCACTAATGCATAAATATTTAAGCTTCCTTGGTAATATTTTATCTTCCTCTGGTCCACCAGGACTTTCAGAGTTCATGTCCTTTGCACTGGTGTGCTAAATTTCAGTTTAAGAGTACATTCACGTACATCAGCTCCTTGGGCTACCTAATGGCCTATAGGTAACAGGCGAGAAGATATCCTCAGAGAAGTCGAGCAATATGCCCCAGTCTTGTGACAGCATAATATAAAAATGGCCCCAGTTCTCATTGCATCTTTCCTGTCTGTTCTGTATTGTGACTTTTCAGCTTCTCCTTTTAAAAAGTCTATTTCTCTACTGCCAGAATAGCCCTCTGACTTCCAGTGACAAACAGAAAGCAGTGCACTGACACTGCTCCAGCTCAAGTCTCCTCCTCAAGAAACTCTACCACAGCCAGTATCCTCAGAACAAGTCCAGGCTCAGGGCTGCAGGGTGAATGGCTGCACAGCACAGAGCTTGGCGCTGTGGTCGTCCTGACAGAAGCCCCAGAGCCAGGAGAGCTCAGCTAAGACCAGCAAAGGCACCGTGCTGACCTCTAGTTGACCACAGACATATGAGTAAGCCGTGTGTGCCTAGTTCTGGTCAGCAGAACTGCTCAGGCGACCAATAAACTCTTGAGCAAAAGCAAATGCTTAGCTCTGTATGCTTTTGTTGGGATTTTTTAAAAATTATGCATCATCAATGTGGTAATAGCTAAATAGCGCAAGGTCATAAAACAAGAGTTTTAGGCTAAACATCTGATCTGATTGAATCCAAGGGCCTTTCCCCCATGAGATTTTTAACCTCAGATTTGATTTTTAGTAATAGATTCTGCCTGTGTCTGGTAGTATAATTCCACAGGGCATATATCCTGTATGTGCCTATAATCCCTGTATAGTTTATCTTAGGAAGCAGAGGAAGAGGGAACTTCCCACGTGCCCATGAATTTCACACATGCATTTTTATCTGTCTACAGGCAGTGTGGCGCATAAGCTGCTGGTCCTGCTGTGCCTTTTACTACTCAACATCTCCAACTAGTCTGTTGCCAAGCTGTTAAAATTTATTATTTCCATGTATTTTAATGGATTTTGATACATGATTCAAAGATTTTCTACATAATGAATAATCACCCGTATTCTATACTCATCTTTTTCTGTTTCTTAAGAATTTCTACAGCAAATGAGCTTCAAATATGCATTTTAATTACCAAAAGATAGGTATGAACACATTCCACTTTTCTGAGAATTTCTCAGGAAGAAAAAATGTGAGGACAACTGTAGATACACTGGATGTGTGATGGTATCTCCACAGAACATGTTGAGGTAGGTCAAAATAAGGCACTGTCACCCCCTAAGAAATGGTAAGGTATTTCTTGCACCCTATACACTGCCTTTCCCTTCTTTTTGTTATTGACTGTTCTGTATTGATATTATCATGAGAGTGACAGAAGCCTACTTCCATTTTAAAAGATAGGCAAAGTTTCTACATCCCAATGTTCACTTTGAAAACAGAAGGCTGTATCTTTACTGGGATTGTGTTAACTTCCACTCACTAATAGGCCTGTAATGCAATAGGATGATAACTTTTGGATTTAAAAAATGCTCTTTGCTTAACAGCTGCAACTTGCAGGTGCACCGCATATCATCATCACACAAAACTGCTAAATACATTATTTTTATAATTATGTAAGGTAAAATAAAGGGTTGCTTAACTGTTCATTCATTTAATGATCAGGCACTAAGAGCTCTATAAACTCCATGGCACCAGCAGGCTGCTGCTAAGTAGCTGTTATCTCTTTTGGCCAGAAAAATACTTGGTTGGGCCAGTTCTCACTACCCTCTATTGATCTTTATCTGGGATACTTCATTCACTGCTATTTTTTGTTGGCCACGGAAGTAAGTGGATGCATAGTAGTTAAACCAGGAACAAAAACAGGTACCAACCACTTGGATCATAAATAAAAATGCGGACTGTCCAGAAGAACGAACACACTAGACTATCTCATGCATGAGAACACAAACACTTGCTCTCTGGGCATTAGTAATGTAAGGTGTTAACCAAGAAAAGAGAAAAGAGTCGGAACTGCAGAAGAAAGAGGGTTTCGGTGCATGAATTAGGGCTTGGTTCAGGGCAGGCGTGACCACAGGAGACAGCCAAGAAGGCCAATTTTCAGCAAATATAACTATGTGCCAAAGAGAGGACTGGTGTGGGGAGTGTCTTGTCTCTTTATGTCCTGTCCTAACCCAGCGTGTTATGGGATGAAGCCTTCAGCTTCCTCAGCAGCTGAAGAGCGAGTGAAGGGCCCTCTCTGGCTTCTTCATCCCACACACACTCCCTTTTTTGGCTTCCTCTTCTAAGGCTGGTTCTGGACCCTTCCCTCTGTACTTGCTCAGAAGATGGCTCTTTGGTACCCCACCCCTCCTGGCTGCAGAATCTTCTCAGGAGAAGCAGCTGATAGAAAAGGGGGGCTACCTTCACCAGCTTTTCTTTGGAGCCCCATCAGCCCCTGTATCCTAGTCGGAGTCTCCAGAGAGCTATAAATACTCGCATTCCTCAGACAGCTGCTGGTTCTCATTTCACATCGGTGCCCATTTCCTTCACTAATGACCGCTTTCATGTAATTGAATTTGGAATTATAGGATCTTAATGCTGGGAAAAAGCATTTTCAACAGAAATATTCTTTAGCATGAATGGAAGAGCAGAATGATACTAGGAATAAAACAGCCATTTCTCCTGGATGCCAAATGTGGTTTTTCTTCATATCAATCAAGGCCAGAACATTTTCACCAGTCTGTATTCTGGACTAAAAAAGAGTTACTATTTTTGAGCATCTGTTATGTGCCAGGCACTTTGTATATTGTACTCCTAACCCTTGGATGAACGTGAAGAAAGGACTATGAGTCTCACTTTACATTTGAGAAAACCATGGCTCAGAGAGGGTAAATTACGCAAGGTAGTCACTATCTTTACTCCAGGAGAGTTTGTTTTGAGGGACTCAGGCATTTTAAGAAGGATGGAATAAACTCATGAATGGAAGAAATAAAGAAGATGAAAAAAAGCAAAACCAACCAAAAATTTTAAAAAGCTGGAAATAAATGCCTAACAATAAATGATTAAGGAGGGAGGGAGAAATATATGATGGGCTATTATGCACATGGCTACATGCTACTGCTATATTAAGTAAAAGTATGCCTGAAAGCAGTTGCTACATTATAACTCCAGCTATATAAATAAAAATGCATAGATATTGTGCATAGGAAAAATGACAGAAAAAATACCCCTATTTTTTTCTTTTTTTGATAGAAGAGATTCAGTCGAGCCTAGATTTTCCTCTTTTGGATGCCACTGAGTTGTCATGTGTGGGCATTAACAAGAAATAAAAAGGGACAAAGAGAGAAAAGAAGAGCTGATGATTAACTGAGTGTTGGAGAAAGATGAGTAGGATTCATGTTGACAGCTGGAAGAGGATGTCGATGTATCTGACTCAGACCTGTCTATGCGGGGACGTGACTCACGGATGAATCAGTCTGAACTTCTGTGTTTGGCAGGTACTGAGGTGGTGGGAGATCTGTGGGCAGCAAGAAGCGTATTTTCTTCTCAGGGAACAGCTCTGCAGATGGACTCTCATTTAACTCTCGGCACCCCTTCCCAGTCAATCCCATGCTCCTTAGATCCACAATAAATTACAGATCCTGAAGTAACTAATATAAACCTCACTGGTCATGTTTTTAAAGTCGGCTTGCCTGTTTACTCTGCTTAGCCCTACCTGCTGATTTTCAGCGGCTGGAGCAATGCAGCTTAGAGCAGAAATGCTTTTCCATCCAGGCCTTTGATCACGCCTGGGTGGCTGGAGTGAAAACACAGTAGGGGACAGTCAGGGCCTGCATGCTTTTGAGGGGTAAGACTGAGGATTCCTTCTGAGTGTGCGCACTGGGGATCACACCTACGGGCCTCACACAGGCTCAGCCTGTGCTTTACCTAGAGCTATACCTCAGGCCCTGGGTGAGAAATTTAATTCAAATTATTTTATTCTTGAAGGACTACTGAAGGACTACTTTGTATCACTCTGCTCAACTTTTAAAATGTTGTGGTGCTTGGTTCCATAGTAAACTTTATCTCAAAAATATTCTTTCACGATTTAATTTCTGACAATTTTAAGTAGTGATTTAAAAACAGTACTGAACTGAATTGATTCTGTTTTTAATCTTTCCAGTCCTGGGAATTGAACTCAGGATCTTCTTTACACTGAGCTACCTCCCCACCCCCTTTTTATTTTTTAACTTGAGGCAGAGTCTTGCTAACTCAGTAAGATGCTCAGGCCAGGTGTGAACTTGTGATAGATACTTCTGTTCAACCTCCCAGAGTGCTGCGAGTGGACTTCTGGCTTAAACTGCACTGATTTTATGAAGTATGTTTATTCACATTTTTTGATCTTTAAAACTGGGATGTATTTCACAGTCACTGTCCCCCAGGCAGCTGGTGGCATAACTGCATTACCGATTCGAACCCTGTCGGTGAACCAGGCAAAGGTTGCTGCTGAGGAAGGGGTGGATGGCTTCTGCTGAGGACATTGAGCCTGAAGAATGAAAGAGTGGCTTGGAAGGTGACCCACTGATGACACTGGGGAGAAGCAGAGACAGCGACACCTCTGGAGAAGATGGTTACATAGAGAGCAGGGCTCTGATGTGAAAAGTTTCAGGACTACTCTCCACCAACACACTCCCTTTTTCTTTCTTTGTGTTCCAAAAAACACATATGATAAAAGTGTGTCGAACCAAGTCTAGAAAGACTCTCTGGTGCTTAGAAAGTATGTGCCATCACTGAACCAACAGTAGTTTTTTTTGAGACAGGGTCTCACTTTCTAGTTCAGGCTGACTCTGAGCTCACTATGTAGCTCAGGCAAGCCTTGAACTCAGCAGTCCTCCTGCCTCTGCCTCCCGAGTGCCGGGATTACAGGCTTGAGCCACCAACCCTGGAATTTGTGGTGTGAGGTACTGATTGCCGGTGGGTGTGAGTCACCACGCCTGGTATTGTTGTATGTGGCTACCGGGGATCGAACCAGGGACCTTGAGCTTGCTAGGCAGGCACTGGAACCACTAAACTAAATCTCCAGCCCAGTTTTTATTTTTTGCTGTTTTTTTTTTTTTGGTGGTACATAAAATAATTGTCTTATAATCAGTGGTGAATGACACTAAGTAACAGTAATAACACTAATGCAACCTGACGCTGGTCCAGATACTCTTCAGAATACTTTACAGTAGCCCCCAGAAGTAGGCACAATTAGTAATTCTAAAGATAAAGAAATGGAGCCTTAGTGACATCATTAGTAAGAGTTGCTAGGTCTCAGTGATGGTTCCAAACTGGCTCTCTGAGTCGTAAGACCCTGTTCCTATCCATCAGACTTCACTGCCTTCCTAATGAATGGATCTGAAAGAAATCTTAGGAGTGTTGCTGGGAGTAAGATTTGCCCAGTGAACTGAGTATGGTGGGAAGACGTACAATCTGGGAACAGGGGTGGTTTCCGGGGAGAGGACTCGGAAAGGTGAAGAATGGGAAAGGTAGGAAAACAAGCTTTTTATAGTGGTTCTAATGACACTGTTTGCTTTTAAAAAAACACACATAAATATTCTATCCACTTTTAAAAAGTTTACAAATTATGGCCATTGGATCTTTCTTCCCTTTCATAATCTGAGGTAAAGAGCACATGGAAAGGTTTCTGCCCTACGTAGAAATTTATTCCATGGTTTTCAATGTGTATGATAATCTGAATGAAAGCAATATGAGGGGCATGGGAAGTGTTACCGGGTAGAATGAAATCCCGGAAATGGTAGAGCATGACTCTAATGGCAGCACTCTCAGAGCCTGAGGCAGGGAGATCACAAAATCCTGACTCCACTTGGTCCTCCCAAAAATGAAAGGCCAGGGATGCAACTCAGTATGGAGGCCCTGGGTTCAGTCCTCTGTATCACACAATGCACAGGCACAGAAATGAAGGGGGGTGGCATGACGCTTTCATGCCAAAGGAGCTTGTCTTTAAGTGGCCTGTGTGTGTCTGTCCAACACACATGTGCCACCCCTGTCCAAAGGGAGTTCACACTGCAGTGATAAAGCCATGATAACTTGTCAGCGATGATGCTCCAAAAGAAAATAATTTCTAGACGCTCTTTTAATTAAACATTCAGCTGTCCACTGGAGCCATTTTTAAATATAAAATGTAGCCCTGTGGCCTTTTTCTCCCTGCCTCCCACCCCTTTTGCAATCGTTCAGGCAATTGAATTCTCACTGGTGATAAAAAAAAATTCATAAGACAGGGTACAGCTGGTTATGCCTCTAGCAAGATGTCAAATTCAGCTTGTGCAAAATTAATTGCACCTAATTAAACTGGGGTCATTGGCATTATTGTAAAGCGAGGCTATTTATTAGACAAAGAAAATTTCACAAGTACCAATTTGCTTTTCTTTCGGGTTTATGAAAGAGAAGAATTGCTTACATAATTAAATTTGTTTTTCCATTTTAATCTTATTGCTCCTTAAAAGATCTACTTTAAATCTTGCCTCACTTTTTGAAATTGTGCAGTATTTTAGAATACTAGAAGGTAGTCCTTGGAGGAGAGCATTACAAAAAGATAAGTTTCCTATAGATTAGCCAGTGACTTTTCAAAAAGTATGAACAAAGAATTTATAAGGTACCATTTGCAATGACATGTACCTGGAGCTACTTATATGGAGAGTTTTCTAAGCATATTATACACATACAACAGATTATTATAATTTTTAAATAATGTTGTACATTATAAACAGGTTGCTTTAGTATGAACCTATTACTTCAAGAAAGATGCCACAGATAATAAATCTGAAACAGGTCAACCTCTTTCCTCACCCATGCTGGGTAGATATGAATATTCTGCTTACTTCTTCCAGGAAATTATGCAAAAGTTATTACTGTTAGAGACAAGAAGATGATTCACTTTCCTGGAAAAATGATGCTGGTTTGACCTGTGATTCTGTCACATATTATATATACACAGAGTCTCAATTCCTCACATTCAAAGCCCCTGTGAATCCTGTTTTTAAAATCTCTCTCAATTCCATGTTACTGGTCTAGTTGATAACAATTCCCCAGGTTTCTGCAGCCCCTGCTTCTGCTTCCCCTGGCCAAACACAGAAGGTGGCAGGTGCTTATTATTAGTCTTGCATCAGTCGCTCACCAACAAGCTTATAGAAAGAAATGAGTTTTGACTTGGGGATGTTGGGAGGGTTGAGATAAATAAACAATAATCATTATTCCAGCCAGCTGCTCAAAAGTTCTCTGGGGAATTTCTATTTTTCATAATATAATGTTGGAGAGAAGGGTATATTCCTAATCTATGTTATAGCACCCCACTGCATACTTTATCAAGAAGA
>PVIC010026565.1:0-24451 GCA_004025085.1 Thryonomys swinderianus
GGGTAAGCGGGGCTCCTCAGTTTTGTTTTGCCAAAGTTGACACATCCTAAGTGACTAACATGGCCTTGTGCAGAACTGAGAGGGGATTTGACTCAGAGTTTTAAGGGAACAAAGGACACAAAACGAAATGCAAGATTTGTTCTGCCTTTAGTTACCTATGGGACACTGTAGGGCCTGTGTTGGGAGAAGTCCATGGGCCTTAGCGTTCCCCCAGGATGAGAGGTCAAAGCAAGGTCAAAATGGTGAAGGAGGGGGAGGGTGGGGAGCATGAAAAGGATGGAAGGTTCTAGAAGCTGTGGGGGTAGGATCTCAAGGCAGAGAGTGGCCAGCAGTAATCGATGTGAGGAGGTGACCACTGTTCTTGAGAGCAGAGAAGACTTTGTTTCCTGCCTAGACACAGCGGCGTGGAGTGGGGAGGCAGGGTTTTGAGTGGGCTGGTGCCCTGGAGACTAGGACGTTCAGACGACCCACAGAGATCTCTGAGTGTGTGCAGAAACCTGGAGAGAGAGAGATCAGAGGGCACTCCAGGGACCTGGAAGGAAAAGTGCATTTTAATTGATCCCGCAGAATGTCTAAGAGATAAAAGGGGATATTTTTGAAAAGTCCGGACTACCTGCGATACTCATGTGCCAGCCAAGGCAGAGCGTAGTCCCCAGGTGGCTGCCTCCTCCCGGGTAAATATTAGCCCAGGTCTAGCCCATTGCTCTCTGAGGTGTGTTTATTGTTTTCCCGGTGGGACCGACCCCCTGGCAAGGCATTGACTTGCACGCTATTACATTTTCATCCTGCATGTCCTCCGCAGCCGTGTGGATGGGAGTCCCTCTAGCTGACACGTGCCTTCAGCTCCTCTCTTCCCCCACAGCATGGCTGACTGCCGAGGCAGTCCTCCCTCCCCTGCGTGGCAGTCAAGGTGCTTTTCTAGGTTTTTCCTGTTACAGATAATATAAGTGGGCATCTTTACGTTGGTTTCCTCCCAAAAGGAACTGGCATGCTTTGGTGGTTGTTATTGAGACTCAGTCTAGCTATAAACCTCAGCCCAGTTCTGAACACACTATGTAGCCCAGGCTGGCCTCAAACTCACGGTGATCCACCTGCTTCAGCCTCCTCAGTGCTGAGATTTAAAGGCCTGTACCATCATTCCAGGGAAATTTAAGATAAACCACGTTTATATCCTCTCTCCCCTGTCCAGCTCACTCTGACTCACCTGGTGAAGCCAGTTCTTTCCTGCATATCCGATACAAAAGTGTTCTGTTCTCCATCAGGTTTCTTATGCTTATTTGGTTGGCGTTTTTGTTTTTGTTGACTAATTAGCATGCCAGGCTTTGTGTAAAAATCGCACTTTTACTTCATTCTCTGCAAGTAAAGCAAGACTTAGAACCAAGTCCTTCCCAGCCTCGGGCAGCCCCCCATCCCCCATCTCCCCTGCAGCTGTAACTCTTTGTTCTGGTACAGATAGAAGTAACAACTACCTCTCAGAAAGGAAGGTTAGAACACGGCTTTCACGTGATCCAGGAGGAAACAGGCCCCCCCACTCTACCGGGCTGGGAGAGCGACCCTACCCTTGCTCCACGGCCCAGCTCTGTCCTAGCACACAGTGAGGGGGCTCAGGAGGGTCCTGGCCCTCGTAGGCTTGAGGGGAAGGTGACCCGAACCCTCACGATGGGTCTCCAAAGATGCCCTGCAGCCTCTCCAGCCTCATCCTTGGGCCCTGAGAAAGTGCCCGCAGGGGTAACCTGACTCCTGCAGGTTTTTCTTGGCTGCTGGGGCCTCCTGCCACACAGGAGGAAATGCTAGAGCCTTGGGTTCTGGGAATCTTCGCCATTTACCAGCCAGCCTGCGGTGTTTCTTCCCCGAGGTGATGAATGGTTCACACGGGACAGGGTGCTCTAAGCACTGGGGTGTGGCAAGCTGCCTGGAGAAACTGATACAAGGCACGAAGTAGTCCAAGCAAGGGGAATATTACAACTTTCAACCTGCTAAAGCTCTGAAATGCCAAGTTCATGTTCTCTAAAGTCAAAGAATGGATTCTTGGAACAGCAGAGGTTAATAGGACGAATTGATTGAAAGATAGCAAGTTTCCAGGACCAATCAATTACAAGATTCCAGGACAGAAATCTGGGGCAGGACAGGGCTGGGGGCTTTAGCTCAGTGGTTCCAGCACCTGCCTCGCAAGTGGAGGGATCTGAGTTCGATCCCTGGTACCACATACCACAGAGTTGTGGCTCACGCCTGTCATCCCAGCACTCAGGAGGCAGAGGCAGGAGGATTGCTCAGTTTGAGGCTTGCTGGGGCTACATTGTGAGCTCAAGGGCCAGCCTGAACTAAGAAAGAAAAATTGATTGGTTTCAAGACAACGCCAGGAGCCCATAGGGTAAAACTTCTCATGAGCTTCTGTAGGACATGGCCAATGAGAAGACGTTGGACACCACGAGGAAGCCGCTATCGTGACTTCCCGCGAGACCCTGCGCTGCCCCTACAGATGCAGTCTGTACCTTTTTTTTGCTTTTATTATCTTTCTCTCACGTTCTGCCCAAGTTCACACTTCACCGCTGGTTTCTCCCGTACTCATTTACCCCACACTTGTCAAATAAACTTTTGGAACCATTTTGGGCTTGTCTCAACCAGTTCTTTCTCCAAAGCAAGAAGGACCTGGCATACTTTCAAATGGCGAGTGATTTCTAGAACCTATCTGGTAACAAAAGGAGGCGGTGACACTCCTACTACTTTAAACATCTAAAGTGCAGACTCAGTGGTATTAGCTTATTTGCCACGTTTTCCAATCATTATTTCCTGTAGTTCCAGAGTATGTTCATCATTCCAAGAGAAAATTCCCTAACCAACAGGAGCCAGCCAGTTCCCTCCTCCCCCGGCCCTAGCCACCAACAGTCTCCCTTGTGTCTCTAGGACACACAGTCACACAGCGTGTGACCTTTTCACCTTCTTGCTTTCACGTAGCAACAGCAAGACTGAACTTTCAAGGCATTACCTTGCCAGGGGTGTATCTTTGGAGAAACGTCAGTTCAACGTTTTGCCATTGCTGATTAGGCTGTTTGGCATTTTGCTGTACAGGTGTAAGAATTCAAGTATTATTTGCAAGTATTTTCTCTCATTCCATCTTTCCTCTTACTTTTTTGTTTGTTTGGTTTGGTTTGGTTTTGGTACCAGGATCAGAATCCAGCTCAGACCCTTGTGCTTCCAAGGTAGGCGCGGTACCACTTGAGCTAAATCCCCAGCCCTTGATAGTGTCTTTTGCTGATGACAAGCTCTTAATTTGATCAAGTCCAATTTAGTTATTTTGTTGGTAGTGGTTGTTCTTTTGGTATTTCACCTAAGAATCCATTGCCAGATCGAGGGTCACGAAGATTTACCCCTATGTTTTGTCCTAAGACTGTTATCTTTTCAGTTATTACATATTGTTATTCAGTTATACAATATTCCTGAAAATCATGACTAATGCAAAAAAATCCATGAGCAACAAGATCTCTACATTTTAAATAAACACTGGCTCTGACTAGGTACTTAAACACTCACCCAAGATGGGAGTTGGCAGGAGCGACATTAACCTGAGGAGTGGCAGGGTGGGAGGAGGGTGAGGCTGGTGGCACAGGTCCAACGCCGCCCCGCCCAGGGGAAAGAGTGCTGTGTCCACTGCAAGTCCTGGAACAGAGACTGGACAGGCTCAAGGGCAGCGGGGTGGGGACACCGTGAGGCCAGAGCAGGAGGCAAGCGTGCACACCCGTGTGCTTCCCAGGGAGGCTCCTCAGACCCTGAGAGCAATCACTGCCCCAGGGCTCTCTGTTCCCCAGGAGGGTCCCCCGCAGGGCTCGGCCCTGGTGAGGAGGAGCCTGGGAGCCCACCCCGGGCCTGCCCATCCCCTGGGCTCCCTGACGCGAGGCGGGTCCGGGCACCCAGGCTCACACTAAGCCTCCCTTCGACAGGAGCCGGGGCCTGCCCTCCGAGCAGCCCACAGGTTGGACCCAGGGAGCAGTTGAGGTAGAGGCTGGGAAGGGGAAGGGCCCGCTGGGTTCCTACTGAGGTCCACTGGGGGCCTGGCCCTATGCCCCGCCCCGAGGTCCGGACACGCCCCGAGGCCCGGACACGCCCCGAGGCCCCGCCCCTCCCGACGTCCCGCCCCGCCCGCTGCCCCGCCCCTTGGTCTGGCCTTGAGAGCTCCAGGGCTCCCCTTCCCAGAGGCCACCGAGAGGGCTGCGGCCGGACCCCGGAGCCCCGAATCTGATTTCGCGGCGCTTTTCTCAGAGACCATGACCCTGTCCTGGCCGCTGCGCGACTGTCAGGTACGGAGGCCGTTCCGGTCTCTCTTGGCCGGGGGTGGAGCTCGCGCTGAGGAGGGCGGGATGTGACCTGCGGGCGACCCGGACTCCGGCGGTGCTGCCCACGGAACTCAGGACCGGCTCTCGCGGTGGGTGCAGGGCCGCAGAGGGGTCCCCACACGGCGCCCCCAGGACGTGGCTCGCGGGGCACTGTCTCCTCGGGTCCGCCCTGGATGAGGGAGCCCCAGCCGTTCTGAGATGAGGAGGGTGAAGGGGCAGCTGGGCACAGCTCGGGCCTGGAGGAAAGAACCCTTCCTCTCCTGGGGCAGTCTCCGCCCTGGGCCCAGGAGGCGCGCACAGAGCTGCCGCACACGCCCCGCTGCAGGGTGGGAGCCCACCGTCCTCAGGGTGCACTCCAGCGCAGCCCTGCCCTCCTGCGGTGCCCAGACCACTGTGCCCACTTCACAGACAGGCACCCAGAGGTGTGAGGGGGGCTCGCCCAAAGTTACTCAGCTGTTGAGAGACCGCTGGCATTTGGATCCGGGTCTGAGTGTGCAGTCTGAGACTCCGCGTGCCGGGAAAGACCCATTTTGCAGAAGGCCCACCAGGCGTTGGGGACCCGGCCTGCATGTGGGGTGTGGTAGGGACGGTCCCAAGCCGAGGCCTGGTATTCCTGTCGTGTGTGCAGGCGTGGAAGGATGCTGGGCTCCCACTCTCCACCACGAGCAATGAAGCCTGCAAGCTGTTCGATGCCACCCTGACCCAGGTAGGCCTGCCAGGGAAGCCGCGGCCCCTCCTGGGGAGGCCGATGGCAAAGGCTGTTCAAACTGCTCTGCGACTCTGCCCTGTTCTACTGAGGGGTGGAGGAGGTAGGACCACGCGGGAACATCCCGCTGGCGGGGCATGGCGGAGGGGGCCTGGGTGTGCAGGCCTGAGGGGTCCCCAGGGTCCTGTGGCTGTCAAGGGCTTCACTTGAACACAGGTCCTGCCAGGGGCCCTTTTGCTACATTGCAGCATGAGTTTTAGTAGGGACAGACCACGTCTCCGGCATGGCAGCGTTTAATAAAGAATGGAGGCACATTATCAATTATCAAACAGGGCGATGAAATTAGAGTAAGTGCTGTTTCCGCGTTTGTCTCTCCCTTACTGGGGATTGAGCCCAGCTACACTGCCAGTTCTTTCTTCTCCCCACCCCCCCGACTCCTCCTTCTTCTTCCTCTTCTGCTTCTTCCTCTTGCTGTTCTTCTTCCTCTTCTTTTTCTGTTTTTTCCTTAATCTTGAAGCAGAGTCTCAGTAAGTTTCCCTCACTGGGCTCAAACTTGGGGTTCTGCCTCTGCCTGCCAGAGAACAAGGAGCACACATGTGCTACACCACACACAGTTTAGTACCATACTTATTTTACAGTGGGACAAATAACAAGCAGGAATTGGGGTACCAGGATTCAGGGCACCTCCTGGGGGTGAAGAAGGACTGGGGCAGGAGGAACCCGCCTTTCGATGTTTCTTTTTTCAGAAACAGATCAAATCACGCTCTCCTTAAGTCTAGAAAATGCTCCGTGTTTTTGAAGAGGACTTGGGAGCTGGGGGACGGCTTGGTGGCAGAACATGTGATTAGCATGTACCAGACCCTGGGCCTGATCCCAGCATCAAAAGTGTAAAAATCTGGATTTAGAGCCCTGTGATCCCCTTGGTGACGACTCCCTTCTGCGTTTCTTGTTTCAGTACGTAAAATGGACCAACGACAAGAGTCTGGGTGGCATCGAGGGCTGCCTGGCAAAGCTCAGGGCAGCAGACCCGGCCTTCGGTGAGCAGCACTCCCTGGCAGCGGAGCCCAGTTGAGGGATCTGGCCTCTAGTTCCCTGGCCAGTCAGGGTGGGGCAGGGCAGGTGGTGACATCAGAGGAGCAGGAAAGGTGACGGTCACCACTGCATCCTGTAGCAGCTCACATTTCCTCCAGTTCCTTTCAATTCGACCTGATGACACTGGTCCCATTTCTCAGATAGGGAAGGTGAGGTACACTTGCAGGAAAGACAGGTAGCCATGTGTGTCTGAATCCCAGGCCCAGGATCCCGGGGCACAGAGATGTCACTGCAGCCCTCGGGGACGAGGGAGCCTCCCCAGAGCCAGAGGCTGGGGAAGGGGGAAGACAGGTGACAGGGGTCTGCACAAGGCCAGCCTGTGTGGGGCAGGCTCCGTAGGTTGGCCTGGTGCTCCGGGGCCCCTGAGGGCTCTTCATGCTGGTGCGGGCTCCCCGCAGGACACACTCAGAGTGCTCCCGGGAGGCTGTGCTGGGGACCATAGTGCCAGCTGTGACCACGGGCAGCCCTTGTCTGCTCACCTGGTGGGAGGGGGTGGGTAGGACCCTGCACTGCCCACCATGCCTGTCAGGAAAGTGTTGCGGCTGCTTATACCTCTGCCCACGCGCCCACTGCACACTGCAGACCAGGGCTGAGATGTAGACTCTGCCCAGTGCCCTGCATGTGGCCAACCTGCCAGGACCCACAGGCAGCTCCTGGTCTCAGGTTGTCTGGGGCCATCTGAGTCAACAGCCATGCCTTCTTTCTGCCAGCCATGGGCCACGTCATCTCCAATGGCCTTGTGCTGGTTGGCACCGGAAGCTCCGTGAAGCTGGACAAAGAGCTGGACCAGGCCGTGAAGACCATGGTGGAGCTAGCGAAAATCCAGCCACTGACGCCAAGGGAGCAGCTGCATGTGTCTGCGGTGGAGACATTTGCCACAGGGTAAGGGGCACTGAGAGGCTGTGCAGTAGATGCCACAGCTGTCCCAATGCCCTGGGGGAGGGTACGACTCAGCCCACCTCAGAAGATGGTCTGCTTGACAATCACATCTGCCCAGGCTATGCCTCGGCTGGCAGCCAAGTGAGGAAACACTGGCTAGGATTCCAATCTCATGTTCAAAGCCACCGATTTTTGTTTATCCTCTAAATAGCTTATAATTTTAATTGCAAGACTGAGAGGACAGGTCCATGATTTAGCTCAGTGGTTCCAGCGTGGCTTTGTAAGTACAACATCCTATGTTCAGTCCCCGGTACCACATACCACAATGCACACATGGTGGCTCAGGCCTGTAATCCCAGCACTTGGGAGGCAGAGGCAGCAGGTTTGCTGAGTTTGAAGCTTGCCTGAGCTACATAGAGAGTTCCGGGGCACCCTGAACCACAAAGCAAAACCCTGTCTCCAAAAAAAAAAAGAGATAGAGGATATATTATAGAGATACCTAAAAGGCAGGAGAGGACAACCCACATGCCTCTGCTTTTAACGCAGTGTAGAAGTCAGCTTCCCATCATTGTGACACAACACCAGAGAGAGTCCGCTTTTAAAGAGGGAAGGTCTGCCGGGCGTGGTGGCTCATGCCTGTCATCCCAGCACTCGGGAGGCAGAGGCAGGAGGATTGCTGAGTTCGCGGCGGCTTGCCTGGGCACCATAGTGAGCTCAGGGCCAGCCTGAACTACAAAGCGAGACCCTGTCTCAAAAAAAAAAAAAAAAAAAGAGGGAAGGTTCATTCTAGGCTCAGTACACAGTTGCTTGGTCGGTCCTCTTGCTTTTGGGCTGTGAGGAGCTTGGCTCTGGGAGGAGGTAGATAGCAGGAGAGGCTGCTCAGATTGCGGAAGTCAAGAGACAGAGAAATGGGAAGGGGATGAGGTTCGAGTGCCCCTTCCCAGGCACACACACACTAACCTGTTACCCAGACACAGACACACAACCCTACATTCGCAGTGCTGGGTATTGAACTCAGGGCCTCACACATGCTGGGCAAATGCCCTCCACCGGGCTGTGTGCCCAGCTCCTGATGAAGTGCACACTGTGCCAGGATGTCTTTAAAGTCCCTTCTTATGGGCCGCGTGTTCAGTGTGCTGAGAACACCCTCCTGGCTTCTAGGAACTTCTCAAAAGCCTGTGATCTGTGGGAGCAGATTCTCCGGGACCATCCAACAGACATGCTGGCCCTAAAGTTTGCCCATGATGTCTACTTCTACCTGGGCTATCAGGAACAGATGCGAGATTCTGTTGCTCGAGTTTACCCCTTCTGGACACGTGACGTGCCCCTTAGCAGGTATGTACTGCTTGTAAATCATATCATTTTTATTCCTTATTGTCTATTTTGTGCCTTAAAACAGCCACTATGATCGTGCCCTAAAAATACAGAGACTACTGTTGTTTTTCTCCTAGTTATTTGAAGATGAAAGTCTTCATTTTCTTGCTCTGATTTTCATTCCATCTTGTGCATGAAGTAGCACCATTATACATCAGTCAGGACAAGATCGCTTTGCTGCAGTAACAAGCATCCCCTAGACCTTGTTCTTCAGTGCTTACCATTGCAAGCTTTATTTCTCCTATCTCACCCTAAGAGGACCAAGGGTTCTGTAGCCATAACGCTGTCCCCCTTCAGAATCCCAGCTGGTGCACAGAATCCCAGCTGGTGGACACTCTAGTCTCTATGAGGGAGAAAGGGGAGACCCTTAGTGGGTCACAATTCAGGGCTCAGAAGGAAAGGGACACCCTGTCCCCACCATCATTGACTGGAGCTGGTCACATGACCTGATCCCTCCTAGGAGAGCAGGGAGCAGGGGAGAGGGCGTCCTGGAGTGCTGTGTGTGGCCCTGAGGACCACGCAGGTTTGACCGCATTGCACTTTGATTACAGGATGGGGAGGAGGGTCCGACACGTGAGTGGGATGATTCAATATCTATTCTTTTAAATGTCAGTCACATCTGAAATACCTTCAAGCCACAGCTACAATAGGACGCCATGGCCCAGCCTGCTGACCTGTAGAATTCACTGTAACAAGACGGAGCCTAAGAAGCCAAGCACGGTGGCACATGGCTACAATCCCAGCATTCTGGGAGGCTGAGGCAGAAGGATTACAGGTTCAAGTAGAGCCTGGGTAACTCAGTGACTTAGCAAGATCCAGCTTCAAAACAAAAATAAAGTTGAGAAGGCAGCTCCGTGTGAAGGCTTTGGGTTGAAGCGCTCACACACAAAGAAAAAGCCTCACAGTGTCCACACACTGTAAGCGTGCAATAAACATACTTTCAAAAGACACATTTGAAGCTCCTGCTGAGCATTGGTTTGATAAGTGGCCAAAGCTAGGTGCTGAGAGCGTGGGATTTAGCTCAGGTGGCACCACGCCTACTTTAGAAGCACAAGGGGTGGAATTCAATCCCCCATACTGCAAGAAAGAAAAGAAAAGGTAAAAGGAAAGAGCTAGGTGCTGTTAGTTTGCATATCTTACCACGTGGAGGGCTTGACTAAGTTCTTGATATCTTGGAGAAAGAATTGCTTGGGAGGAGCAAAAGTGGAAGATGTTTTCTGGTGAAAATACACAGTCTGCAGCACAGGAAAGGGCTGGAGAGGAGTCAGGGAACCGAGGGCATTTAGTGGTTTTAAGCCCTAGGCCTTGGGCAGGAAGTTAAGGAGCTGGTCTGACCTATGACTCCTGCCAAGGAGAATTTGAGGCAGTTCCTTGTAGCACATGTGAGGTTTTGACCTTAATAATGCTCAGAGAACCGTTTTCTTTGGCCAAAGCCCATGGGATCAAATCTGCATATTCACGATGCTCAGGGCGGGACCTTGTGTGCCCTGGAACCTCCTGAGCATTTACCTTCCCTTTGTGTTGAGAACTGGCCGGTAGCCTTGGTTACCTCTAATGTTTATAATCTAGCCCAGAAAGTCGCTCATGGATCTGCCCTTTTTTTTTTTGAGACAAAATCCCACTTTGTAGCTCAGGCTACAAAAAAGCAGTAACGTGGGAAGTGTCTGTCACATGTGCCCACCCTGGGCCTGGGGCCAGTGCCTCCTGGTGAGAAACAGGGTCTTCTACCCCCTCCTACCTCGGCCAGGACCTGAACCCAGCTGAGAGTGAGTTAGGGGACTGGTGCCTCAGCCTCGGGGCCTCTGTCCTGGGGAGCAGCCTGGCTTTTAGGGTACCCCCCGGCTGGGCAGAGCACGGAGCTGAGGCAGAGGCCACTGATGGACCACAGGGCTTCCTGAGAAGATGCCCAGGCTGGAGGAGGGGCCTGCTGTGCACACAGCTCTGGGTTCTGGAGCCGAGGCGAGGACTGTGGTCACCTGCCCCTCACACCCCCTCGAATCACAGAGTTGCTGAGACCCAGGCCCAGGCTGGAGTGTGTGTCCGCTCTTGGGCTTCTGCAACAAGAAGCAAAACGCATCCTCTGGCAGTTCTGAGACCGGAAGTCCAAATCCTGCTGTGAGCAGAGCCCCGACTCTGCAGAGGGCCCAGAGGTGCTTCCTGGCCACATCCAGCTTCAGCTGACGGCCGGCGTCTCTGGCTGGGCCGTGGCCGTGGCTGCGTTGCTCTGATTTCTGCCTCCATCTGTCTCCCCACCGTGACCTGGATCTCCGTGTCTTCGTGTGGCCTTCCCGTAAGGACTGTGACCACTGGAGTAGGGCTGCCCAACGGGGTCACCTCTGCCGAGACCCTCTTTCTGATTCCGGCGTGTGCACGCACCTGAGTGAGGGCTGGCGTATCTCCTCGGGGGCACAGCGCGGCCTGTGCGTCCCCTGAGGTATGGTCTCTGTCTCCAGCTACGTGAAAGGCCTCTATTCCTTTGGATTGATGGAAACCCATTTCTACGATCAGGCAGAAAAGCTTGCCAAGGAGGTAAGTTCTCTGTTCCTGAGGTGCGTCACCTTGCAGAGTGGGGGCCACCCTGGGGCTCGATGCAGCCCAGCCCCCACCCCTGAGTGTCCCCCGACATTTGGGGGAGACTCAGATTAGTAGGAGCTGCTCACAGCTGCAGGGTGCCTGCTCCAGTCCAGGTGCCCCCGTGCTGTCCTCCTGCATGTGCGGGGCCACAGGGGCCGAGCCTTCCACAGCTTCACCGCCAGGGGAGGGCGGCATCGGTGCCCCCTCCATCTGGGGAAGCTGAGGCCACGTGCTGGATGGCACACTGCAGGTGGCTCAGCTGTGGCTGGACGGCTGAGGCCTGGCTTTGGGGAAAAACTAGGTGAGCCTCGGTGAGCACACGTAGGCGACAGGCCGCCGTGCCCTCCACGAGGCTAGGTCAGCACTGGCCCCGTGTTTCCAGGGCTGAGGGAGGGGGCCTGGGGTTGGGGCTGTAGACACTCTGAGTCGGGGTGCAGTCCCCGCGGCCTGGCTGGCAGCCTGCTGAGGCCTGCGTCTCCACCCCTTTCTGTGGTCCTGTAGGCTCTGTCCATCGAACCCACAGACGCGTGGTCCGTGCACACGGTGGCACACGTGCATGAGATGAGGGCGGAGGTCCAGGCGGGGCTGCAGTTCATGGCGCGCTCGGAAAGCCAGTGGAAGGTATGGCCGAGGGGGGATGTCCTCCATGTACAGCTCCGGGCCTGGGCCGGTTGTGCTGGGGCTTAGAGAGCAGGAGTCGGAGGTGTGGTTTGGTACTGGGGACCAGGGCCCGGTGGGGCCAAAGGCTGGTGGTTCTAGGACAAGTCTTGGCCAGAGTCCTGGGGCTGCGCTGGGAATGAATCAGGGGTTGTTAGGAAATGAGTCTGACAAGGGTGTGACCCTCGGGGGTGCCTGAGCTGTGCTACTGTCCTATGGGCTGAGCTTGGAACCCTGCGTGGCCTTGTAGCCCTGGGCCTGGCCAGGATGGGGCCTGTGCGCTGGTTTCATGGTGCCGTCTTTGGGAGAGGAACCAGAGCTGCCCAGACCCCAGGGCCCTGCCAGCTTTCCCTGTGGCCTGAACACTCTTTGGTACTGTCTGCACTCTTGTGTCTGACTTCAGCCACCCAGTCTGGGCCTTTCCCTTGATGGTGGCCCCTCTTCCTCTAGGCGAGTTCCCTGTCATGTGCTGTAAATCTGGCACACGGCCTGGCTATGTGCCAAGTGCCCTGGCTGCTCTGCCCTCCGTGTGGCATGGCCGCTTCCCCGCTGCCAAGGCTCTAAGTCTCTCCCAGAACCAGACCATATTGCAGACGTCCACTAATGGGAACAGCCCGGACCCAAGAGGGATGTGGGGTTCACAGCTGACCCTCTGCAGAGTTTCCTGGCCCAGGATGCTCCCGTGGGGCGGGGCTTCCTCAAAAGTCGCTGCTTCCTGGCGGAACACAGGCTCAGTCTCGACTGCGCCCAGAGCAGAGGGTAATGAGATGGTGTAGAGTCGCCCGGACTGACCGGTGCCCAGCAGGGCCGGTGTCCTGCGCTCTTGGGGAGGGACCCTCACTGGCTGGTCTGCACAGGCTGCCCAGTCTGTCTTTAATTCTCTGGATCTTTCTGCAGGACTCTGACATGCTTGCTTGCCACAATTACTGGCACTGGGCTTTGTACTTGATCGAGAAGGTAAGATGACGGTCTCGCCTCCTGCAGGCAGCACAGGAGACACATCCCGTGTCCGCTGTGGGTCTGCGGGTCTGCGGGTGTCACCGTCCGAGCGCGGGGGCCTGTTCTGTTCCACTCACCATGTGCAAACCAGGGCCAGGGTCCCAATGAAAATATTATTCCACTTAGAGACGCGTTCCACCGATCTCTCTGAAAGTCCTCCGCTTGTTGTGGACCCCTTTATCCCGTTTTTCTCGCCACTTTCTGAAGCAGTTCTGGAAGTCCTCTTTCCTGGTGTCTTTACACCGTGTGATCAAAAACATGACGAATTCTGTTGCCTAGCTCTGTCCAGCGGAAGGGCAGGCTCGTAAAAACACGATGCTGTGTCCTCGCGCTCCTTTTCTCCAGACCCTGCACCCTGCAACTTCTGGCTCATCTCCAAAGTCAGAGTGTGTGCAGGGGCCGGTGCCTGGAACTGAGTCAGCACGGTGAGGCAGCCACAGCAGGAGAGTGAGAGACACTCAGGAATGGGGACGTACAGAGTGCTTCGAAAAGTGGAAGGAGCGATGGAACAGGTGTGTCCAGTGGGAGGGGGAGGATTTCCAGGGACGGCGATGTGTCAGATACTGTAAAAACAACGTTTAAATTTAAGAACAACCCATATTATTTTGATCACACCTTTGTTTCGTTTTCCTTTGTTTTTGGTACCAGGGATGGAGCTCTGGATCTTGTACTTGCAAGGCAGGTGCAGGAACTACTGAGTTAAACTCCCAGCAGTTGTCACACCTTATAGGTGCCTGCCTATTGCTGGGTGACGGCTAAGCCCTTCCACATCCATAGGACCTGAAGGAGCCTCAGGGTGGGGTTGCTGACCAGGGGCCCACTGGGCACACGGGATACCCCAGAGCACGCTCTTTATTCGGATGCTTCTGGGCAGCACTGTTGACCATAGAGAAAGACGGGAGGTCCCCAGTTATCCAGTGGGAGGGACACATGGAGATGAACATACTGTCTGGACAAGGAATGTGGGGTGCAGTGTGTAGGAGGCAGCACGAGCCAGCGCGTGTCCAGCAGGGGGCGCTAGACCTTCCCACTGTAAGGGAGACCCCCAGGGGACACCGTGCCCTGCACTCACCCAGGGGGAGTGCTCCTCACCTGGGACACTCGGCACCCGGAGTGTCTCAGATCACGGAAAGTTTTCGATTTGGGAACGTTTGTCTGTAGAGAATGAGCACCCTGAGGATGGGGTCTCTCCTCGTCATGCTCTTGGCTGGGATAAAATGCCCAACACCAGGAACTTCGAGGAGGACACATTTGCTGTCGTTCATCTCCTGGCTTCAAAGAAGAAACAGCATGGCAGAGGGCCTGGCACACCGATGCAGAGAGGTGCGAGCCCAGGCCGCGCCTCCTAAGAGCACATTTTGTTCTAAAGGCAACTGTGGACTAATCCAGTGAAGCGTGTCGGGCCCTGTGACCCAGTCGCCTCCCAGAAGCCCTGCCGAAGAGTCCCTGAGGCTTCAGGGGGCTAGATGTAAGCTACAGCAGGGTCCAAAGCCAAGCACGAACTTCATCGATGTTGCTATGTCTCCTACACATACCGCCTGAAGCTCTGTCTCACAGTAGAATTCCTGGGCCAGCTTCGGGGCTGACCCGAGGTCATGCATGAGATTTTCCACTTGTGGCATCGTAGTGCTATTCTAGAAGACGTAGTCAGGGCCCTGTAAACCAGGCACTCTGGAGGCTGAGGCAGGGGGAGGGCAAGTTCAGTCTGAGCCTGGGTAACATACCAACTTATCAAGACCTTGTCTTAAAAGTTAAAACTCAAAAGGTAGGGGAATAGGTCAGGGCAAAGGCCCTGCATTCAGTCCCCAGTACCACAGGAATGAAGAAAAGGTCTGGATTTGGGAGCTGTGAAGGGCTTCGGCTTGGGGTGCGCACCCTAAATTCACTCCAGGCCAGAGACAGTGCTCTCCCAGAGCCAGGGCCTCAGCCGCAGCTTCGGGTCCTGCTGCCCACGCTGTGCTGGGCATGGAGGTGGCCCCCTTCCCATGCCTGCCCATCTGCCCAGCCCTGCCCGCCCCACTCCAGGAGGAAGCGGCGGCCACATGCGTGTGGTCTGGGGCGCTGTGCCCAGTGCTCTTCTCAGTGTGGCACTGTGCCTTCTCCGGTGCTGACCTGACGTCCTTCCGTCCCCAGGGTGAATACGAGGCGGCGCTGGCCATGTACGATGAGCACGTAAGTGCGCTGGGGCGGGGCTGCCGTGTCCCGCCTGCCGGTCCGAGGACAGATCTCTGAGCCTCGGCTCTGTCCCTGCCGGGACACGGCAGAGCCAGGCCCGGTTCTGCAGAGACTCCACGTGGTCTAGCCAGAGCTGTGCTCTGCTGACTCTGTGACCCCGAGGTGCCAGTAGATGCGTGTTTAAGGTGACCATGTCCAGTGCAGCTCTAAGAGCCGCAGGGTGGTGTTTGGTGAGAGAGCTGACCCGTGCATGGCCTTTGGTTTACCGTGATACACACACACAAGGGAAACGTGGTGCCAGGTTGGCGGCACGGAGCATGCCCACCTTGCTGTGCCCCTGTCCCCAGCCCTGACCCCCGAACTCTGCATGCTCCCACGCTGATCTTCGCTGTCCCTTCCCCTATGCAAGGCCCTGGTGTTCCTGAGAAATCCTCATGAGAGCCTGGCACTAAAAGCCTGCCACCCAGACTATCAGAGGAAATGCACAGTAACTCTTTCAACTCGTGCAGGACTCCCCAGGGGGCACGGCCAGCTGAGGCTCAGGGCTGGGGGCCAGGTGTCCAGCGCCAGGGCTGGACTGTGCTCCTGGGCACACAGCAGAGCAAGTTCCATGTTCAGGTCTGGCCCCTGCTGCTGTCAGGGCCTTTGGCAAGGGTGACAGTCCTGATGGTTGGGTGGCAGGGATGACGACGGAGGCCTCTTGCCCAGTGGTTCGCTCTGCGTGGCAGATTGGGGCCTGGAGAGTCATTCCTGTGGTCACCTCATCGTCTGTCTCCATGGCCCTTGTCTTGCAGATCCTGCCCAGCCTGCAGAGAAGTGGCAGCATGCTGGACGTGGTGGACAGCTGCTCCATGCTCTTCCGTCTCCAGATGGAAGGTAATGAGTCGCTGTCCACAGAGCTTCCGCTTCTGTCTCCCACGATCCTGGAGCTGTAGGCCGAGCCCTGCTGGGCAGAGCCTGGCTGCCTCTTCCATTCTAGCTTCACAGCTGTACTCCAGTTGCCCTGTGGTGACCGCCCTGCTGGCCACGTCTGTCCCTCCTCTCAGTTCCTTCCTCCTCTTCCCGGTGGCCTCAGGCTCTGCCTGGATGCCCTGCTGTTCCTACTCCCTGCCCACCGGGCACAGGGCCCAGGTTACCCGTGAAGACGGCCCGTTTCCCAGGACAGGCAAGGCGAGCACTTCCCACCTCCCTGGAGTTCGTCTCTCAGCCCTGTCACCTCCTGCTCTGCTGGTGACTCAGAGCGGGCTGAGCAGGCCCTGGGGGCCTTGGTGGCTTCCTGCCAGCCACCGTGTGCCAGCTGGGTCTGCCCTCTCATTGAGCTGGGCTGCGAGGGGCTAGAGGTCCTGTGGGGCTGATGGGCCCTGGGCCAGATTTTTTTTTTTTTTTTGAGACAGGGTCTCGCTTTGTAGTTCAGGCTGGCCCTGAGCTCACTATGTAACCCAGGCAAGCCTCGAACTCAGCAATCCTCCTGTCTCTGTCTCCCGAGTGCTGGGATTACAGGCGTGAGCCAACCACGCCCGGCACTGTGGTATGTGGTATTGATGGTTGGTGGGCGTGAATCACCACGCCCAGCATTCTATGTGGTTACTGGAATCAAACTCAGGACCTTGCACTTGCAAGGCAGGCGCCGGAACCACTGAGCTAAATCTCCGGCCCTGGGCCAGATATTCTTTGAGTTTCATGGAAAATTTGTGATGGTGGCGAGATGTGGACCAGAGTTTTGCCAGCTGTAGTCACCACTCCCGGGCCCGGCTCTGGGGAGAGAAGCAGGGGCCTGAGCCTGAGCCTGAGCCAGGTCCAGCTGGTAGCCCGTGTGACCCGGCACAGCCTGGGGGAGCATGCGCCCCACACCCACCCCCAGACGCTGCTGACCTGAGCAGGAGTGGTGGGGCTGCCTCAGTGGAGAGGGGGATTCAGGAAGGCCTGGGGGCCCCACACCCCAGCCTGGGGAGAGGGGCAGGGAGGAAGGCCTCTCGGCTCCTCGCTGTGCAGAGCGGAGACTCCCGAGCTGTTGTGCAGTCGGAGCAGGTGAGACCCAGAGGTCAAGGGCACTGGTCGTGGTGACGGAGGAGAAAGCAGGACCCGGGGCCGGGGCGGGAGGAGAGTGCGGCAGAGATGGGCTTAGGGAGCTGAGAAGTCCAGCCCCACAGGGAGAGGGTGTCATTCATGTGCAGCATATTTTTAATGAGGTCCTGTGATGTATCAGGTGCTGTTTTTGCATGAACCACTTTCTGCAAGAGTTGTGTGTTTGGGACCAGACAAAGTAGTCCACGCCCCTCATGGCAGCGCTCTGGGAGGCTGAGGCAGGAGGATCACGAGTTTGAGGAGAAGAAAGGCGAAGGCCAAGTGTAGAACACGGCCCTGCTGTCCCCCTGTGTCCCCAGGGGTGTCCGTGGGCCAGCGGTGGCAGGACATCCTGCCTGTGACTCGGCCTCACACATGGGACCACATCTTGCTGTTCAACGATGCCCACTTTCTCATGGCCTCACTGGGCGCCCAGGACCACCAGACCACTCAGGACCTGATGAGCAGCCTTCAGGAAGTGACCAAGTATGCAGGCACCTGGGGCTCCCACAGGGTGGGGGCACTCTGGCACCAAGAGGGCAGGCTTCTTGGGGTGCCGAGGAGGGCCTGTGTCTCATGGTGTGCCTGGTCCCCCCCCCCCCACAGAGCTGCCTCACAGTCCCCAGGTGTCACGACAGATCCCACCAGACAGATGGGCTCCTGCTCTGTACAGGTCCCGAGACACCTGTCACGCTGCTTCTCAGCCCTGGGCCTCAGTTTTCCTATCTGTAAATTGAGATGCTGCCTCCCTGGGTCCACTAGGGATAACCTAGGAGGTTTGGCTGCTGCCACCCTATCTTCTCCGGGGCAGTGGTAGCCCTAACTTTCATGCCCAGCTTTGCTGGCATTGTCTGCCATCCTGACCTGTCTGTGAGGTTGGCATAGTCATGCCCATTTTCCAGATGAGCAGGCTGAGGCCAGGAGTTGGGGTCCTGTCCAGGGCCAGGTCGCTGGTCCTAGGCCACACCCTGCCAGGCCTGAACGCAGAGCCCTGTGCCCCTGCCCCTCCCGTACCCCCCGGTGCTGGGCCTTGCCCAACTTCTGATGTGCAGCAGCCCAATGTCAAGACCGAAGACCCTGCACAGGCGGGACGGTGCCCTATGCAGGGGCTCTGAGGCTGTGTCTTTGTGGCAGGTCCCCGGGGGAGAACTGCCAGCACGTGTTGGCCCGAGAGGTGGGGCTGCCCCTGTGCCAGGCGCTGGTGGAGTTCAAGGATGGGAACCCCGATCGCACGCTGGACCTGCTGCTGCCCATCCGCTACCGCATTGTCGAGATCGGGGGCAGCGACGCCCAGGTGAGCAGCAGCCGCCCCCGCACCAGTGTTGCCAGGACCTTGCCCGTCGCAGGTGTCGGTGCCCCCGAGGCGGGCCTGCATCCCGGTCTCTCACGCCACCCCGGGAGCACATCGCCCAGCGTGGTGCCGCGGGGTGCCCTGAGCCGGCATCGGGGCTGGGCTGCTCAGCCCGGCCACGCTGCAGGCGCCTGACTCGCCCGCGGCTCTGCAGAGAGACATCTTCAGCCAGCTGCTGATCCACGCCGCGCTGACCTGCGCCTCCAGCGCCCACAGGAACGTGGCCCGGTGAGTCGCTGGGCTTCCCATGTCCAGCACGGGAGGGCCGCCCGGCCACCCCTGGGGCCGCCTGGGGTCATCCGTGCCGGCCTGGAGGTCCTGCAGGACCCGCCAGGAAACCTGCTCATGAGGCTGACGGGAGGAACCAGCCAGCCCGCGCCAGGCCACCTCCGCCTCCCTAGCCGGGTCCCATCGCAGCCACGCTGAGCTCCCGGGTCCCTGGAGCCGGGCACAGCCTGAGCCTCTTCCTGGGGCACCGGGTCCCTTTGCCCCTGGTGGACACCCGAGGCTGCTTCAGTCTGGCTCCTGCTCCCCCGCCGGTGCTGATGTGACAGGCTGGGGTGAGGGAGGACACGGGCCCTGGCTCCTGGTGGGCGTTGAGATCCAAACCAGAGCGTCCCCTCTCCGCCCCGCCCAAGCCCATCACTGCTCACTGCACAGGAGCCCTGTGGTCACTGTGTGGCGCCTGCCTTGGTCCTCGTGGCTGCCACAGGGAAGAGCACAGCCGGCGGCTCACAGGGGCACGAGAGCTGTGCCCCGGGGCGGACTGAGGCTGAAGAAGCAGTACAGGCGGAGGGCTGGCTGTGGTGAGGCTCGGCCTGGCCGGCAGGCGGCACCCTCCTGCAGGCCCTCTCCTGGGGGCGCTTGCAGTGAACTCTCACACTGCCGCGTGTAAGGATGCCAACCCCACCGTGAGGCCCGTGGGGCCCCGTCCAGGGCCCCTCCTGATCCTGTCACCCTGAGGACGTGGGTCTGGGAGACCCCGCGTGCCGCTCACAGCCTGGCCTCTGCCTCCAATCCGCTCTACACTGGTTTCCTTTGCCCCCGGGTCCTCTCACCGTTGTCCCCCCCTGCTTCCTGGCCTCTGCCCTGTCTGGCCCTCTGTGCCCAGCTTGAGGCTTGGCTGGCCTGAGTGCTCAGGTCTAGAGCCGCGGTGTTTCCCAAGGCGGAGCCGGCCACAGGCTCGTCCCACCCCGGAGTGCTCCTGGTCTCCCAGGAGCGCGTGTGCCCCCGCGAGCTCAGTGCACAGTGCCGCTGGTGAGGTCCCAGCTTCCCCTTCCCTGCGGGGCCAGCCTGTGGCTTCCGCTCCCCAGCTGAGCCCAGGACCGAGCCTGGGCCCGCCCTGGCCCCCTGCTGCACGGCCTGGGCTGCTACATCTCGCCCTGGGCGAGCCCCGCAGGCCCGCGCCCTTCTGGAAGCCCCGCAGCAGCCTCTCCTGTCTCCACAGGAGCCTTCTGATAGAGCGCGACGCCCTGAAGCCCAACTCGCCGCTGACAGAGAGGCTCATCCGCAAGGCGACTGCTGTCCACCTCATGTAGTGACCGGCGTGGCCCTGCAGTGGCCTCCCTGCATTAGGTCGGCCGCCTGCTGGGTCAGGGTCAGGGTCAGGGTCAGGGTCGGGAGGCCACCGGGGCCTGCTTGCTTGGGCTGGTGGAGGGCAGACTGAGCCCAGAGCACAGAGCACCTGGAACTGGAAATCTATAGGAAGAGGGAACGCAAACTGGTTTTCACTGTGCTTTAGAAGTGTCTTCCAAGCCTCGCTAAGGCCAGTGTGCATTTGTGTGGGGGTGTTGTAGGGATTGGCTTCGCCATGCTGAACAAGTTCTCTGGGACTCAGGTACATACCCAAGCGCCTTTTAAGTTGAGTTAGGGTCTCAATACACGTCTAAGCTAGCCTGAAACTTGCAATTTTCCTGCCTCAGCCTCCCAAGTAGCTAGAATTAAGGGTACGTACCAGGTCCCCTGGTGTCAATGTGCTTTTTTCTTTGTGGTTCTCAGCATTTTTTTTTTTTTTTTTTTTTTTTTGGAGACAGGGTCTCGCTTTGTAGTTCAGGCTGGCCCTGAGTTCACTATGTAGCCCAGGCAAGCCGTTGTGAACTCAGCAATCCTCTTGTCTCTGCCTCCCGAGTGCTGGGATTACAGGCGTGAGCCACCACGCCCGGCATTGTGGTATGCGGTGTTGATTGTTGGTGGGTGTGAGTCTCCACGCCCAGCATTCTATGTGGTTACCGGGGATCGAACTCAGGACCTTGCACGTGTGAGGCAGGCGCCGGAACCACTGAGCTAACCCTCTGGCCCTCAGCCTTTTTTTGATAGTATCTCACTGAGTTGTTTAGTTCGGCTCAAATTCACTACCTTCCTGCCTCATTCTGCCAAAAATAGCTAGGGCTGCAGACCTGCACCGCTGTGGCTGGAGTCAGTCAGAACCAAAACAGAGCCTTCTGTCTTCCACTTGCAGTGTATACTGTAGTTACGCCTCTTCCTGGATCTCTAAAGTTTAGAAGGCAGGACCCCCTGGGGGAGCTCGCCGTGCACCAGGGTCCCCTCGGAATACCCCCTTTCATTTCCTCTTCCTGATGTACTCTCCTTTTGCCCACTGCTCCGGGGAGTGTTCGTGAGGCTTCAGTGCCCAGGAAGAGGGGTCCCCACCTTGATGCCATTGCCTCAGCCCAGGCTGTGGCTCCAGTGCTCTCTTCACTGAGTCAGCCAGGAGCAGCTCCTGCTGCCGCCCCTGGGGCCCATCCATCCCGAGGGCTCTGGCGGTGCTCATCCAGGAGTATTTCTCTCTCTGAACTGCACGTATTTGTGGACTTTGGGCGCTTGGCTTCCGTGTAAACTCTGATTCTAAGCATGTGCTCTTCAAGCCAAGGGAGGGACCAGGCTCAGGGCTGCTGTGTTGTGGTACAAACCAAAGAGGTGACATAGGATGGACAAGATTTCCGTGTGACTTACCAGTGCTGCTTCTGTCCCTTACTTCTCTGTCATAACCTGGCTGGTGTGCCCCTCCTGAGTGTGCTGGCCTTGGCCTGCTGCTGTCTGCCTTCCTGAGAGCAGAGGCCCAGGTCACGTGGGATTTCCAAGTGCCTTCAGGTCTTACTGAAGTCAGGTGGGGGCTCCTGGGATGGGGAGGAAGCCTGAAAAGCTGTTAGGTCCCTGTGGTTTGCTTGCTCAAGCCTGGCCAATAAATTGATAAATCAATTGGTTGGTCTGACACTTGTGGGCGCTTTTAAGCATCTTTTGGGTTCCAGTCCTGTGGCTGTGTCCTAGAAGACGGGCTTCTCCTTGAATTTGAGGGGGGTAGGATGGCCAGCCAAGAAAATGAGATATTACAGAGTTCCAGAAAGATGTCATCTCTGCTACAAGCCAGAGACACATGTCGATGGGGAGCCTGGCTGGGATCTTTTTAACCATTTCTAACCTAGACATGATATGGTCAAGGAAGAGGGTGCAGTTTACTGAACACCTAGTATGTGCTGACATGGTAAGAACAGAGGTGCCTTAGGAGTGGGTGGTGAGTCCCCTCAGCCCCAGTAGATATCACCTGGGCTGCAGAGATTCTGGAAGGCAGGGCAGGAAGGAAACCAAGAGACCTGGAGTCTTGGGTCATCCTCCCTCCTGTCACAATGGTCCTGCACCCCGCTCTGGTCTGTGACTCAGGCAAGCCCAGTCCTTGCAACCCCTGCTTTAGTGCAATTGACATTCAACAGATCACAGGTGACTGGGAGCTTGGGTCTAATAAAGCCAACCAGGAGTGGACAGGAAGCATCCCAGCCTGATGACCCCATCCCACATCGCTGTAGCTGGGCTCAAACATAGACCGTGGTGCCACTGAGCTAACCCTCCAGTCCCTGATGACTTCTAAGTCCCTCTTTCTAGCCAAGCCATTCATGGACTTCCACGTTCCCAGAACCAATAAAGCCTCGGCTCTCCAAAGCCGACTTGAGTGTGACTTTCTGTTACTTGGAACTCAAAGGCTCCTGGCTGGGATATGCATCTGGTCACTCTTCTCCAGTTGAGATCCTGAGCAAGGGACTTCACAGGATCGTCCCAAAACAAAAGGACTGGGCATGTAGCTCAGTGCGATGACACCAGGTTCAATCTTCAGTACCAGGGAAAAAACAAAGTAAAGGAAGGAATACACTCAGAATAGGGCCCAAGGTCAGAGGCTCGGGGGTGAGAGAGGAAGGTCACGGGGGTGGGGCAGTACATCATACCGCAGAGGGAACACCCAGATGCAAAAGTATCTGAACAAGCCAAAAAAAAAAAGTATCTGGACAAGCCAAAGGGAACAGCAACGGGTAACATGTTCTTCCACGAAGCTTGACTCTTCCTACCCCACGCACTCCTCACAGGATCTGCGTGTAGCTGCTCCGCCCTCCAGAAGATCTGTCTCCTGGGAAGGGAACTCAAAAGTACAGACACTTCCTGGTGATTGCGCACGCGTCCTGCTAAGCCAATCCTCTGCGCGTGAGCGCCGCGCAGAAATCCTTCCGGATGGTAAGACTACAACCCCCAGGGTGCAGTGCGCCCGCGAGCCCAGTTCAAACCACCCAATCGGCGGTCCGCCGCGCCGCCCCGCGCCGCGTTTAAACCCCGCGGAGGCCCACCCAGTGTCCGCGGCCCCTTAAGTGAGAGCTAAAGTGCAGGTCCTGTTTCCGTCGGTCTCGGGGAGCAGGGTTGGGCCCGGGGCGGCGCCTGCTGTCCTCAGGTAGGGAGGTGCACGTCCCCGAACCCGGCCTGGGCTGACACCGGCGCCCCGTTCTTGCGGGGAGCGGGAGGACCCGGCTGTGGGGGGAGGGGCGGCTGGGAATTCGTTATTCCCCGAGTGGGCTCGGATCGGCACTGCCGCCCGCCCGCCCCGTGGCGCGCGGGCCTTTCTGTGGCCTCAGTGCCACTTTTCCTCGTCCTGCTGCCCACGGCCTTCAGCCCTCTGTCCGGGGTGTGCTGCCCGGGCTTGCGCTGCAGCGGGGCGCCTGGGCCCAGCCGGCTCCTCACCGGCCCTTTCCCCCCGCGGCGGCTCCTGACAGCTCCTCCCGCTCCGCTGAAGAGCAGCCGGCAGCGACGCGGCTTCAGCCAGGCGGCTGCAGAGGAGGAGATGGACGTCGCCAAGAAGGAAGGTAAATCTGTTTCCGTGATATTTTATTCGCTCATGTTCTCATCTTGTGCTCTGCACCCATACAGTACCTGGTACCTGTATGTTTTCTGTTTCACACGAGCGCGCGCGCGCGCGCACACACACACACCACCCACCCACCCACCCACCCCCCCTACCTAAAGTTCCACCTCCGCAGAGATCCTTTTATTTATTTATTTAGTTAGTTAGTTTTAATCCAGTGTCCCCAGTGCGTGGGGAAAAAAGAAAAAAGAAAAAAAGATTTCATAGAATTATTTACCCTATGAAACCAGCTGAGACTTTTCTTTTTTGAGACAGGGCTTCTCTTTGTAGTTCAGGCTGGCTCTGAGCTCACTATGTATCTCAGGCAAGCCTCAAACTCAGCAATCCTCCTGCCTCTGCCTCCTGAGGGCTGGGATTACCAGCGTGAGCCACCATGCCCCGTATTGTTATATGTGGTTACCGGGGATTGAACCAGGGACCTTGCATTTGCTAGGCAGGTGCTGGAACCACTGAGCTAAATCTCTGGCTCAAGCTGAGACTTTTCTTAAGAGGATGGCTCTTTAACATATTTCAATTCTTTTATGATAATTGAGATATTAAAATTTAGTTTGTCTTCTGGATTCAGCTTTATAAATAATAAGTAATTTAAATATAAAAGGTAAATATTTTCCTAGAAAGTGGCCTACAACAGCTGGATCCATATTTTATGAGCTCTAATTTCTCTGCTGGGTTCCCCTCACCTTTTTTAAATGTGTTGGTGCTTTCTTACTGGCTCCCCCTCTTCTTTTTTGAGACAGGGTCTCACTTTGTAGTTCAGGCTGACCCTGAGCTCACTATGTAGCCAGGCAAGCCTCGAACTCAGCAATCCTCCTGCCTCTGCCTCCTGAGTGCTGGGATGACAGGCATGAGCCACCACACCCGGCTCCCCCTCATATCTTTTGGTGCTGGGGAGAGAACCCAGAGCCTCGTGTATGCTAAGCTCTAACCACATCCTAGCCTTTCTGTGTGTTTCCTTAAGTGAAACTGTATAGCTGCTTAGGACCTAATTCAGATATTTCTTCAAATTCTATGATGTATCAGTATTGGAGATTAAATTTAAGACCTTCCTGCCAATGAGTGCCCTCTCCCTCTTT